>JABUQX010029762.1:0-52786 GCA_015478945.1 Trachelipus rathkii
GGAAGCAAAACACGAACACGGCAGCTTCAGCTCGAAACTTGGGATAAAACGAAACCCCGGGATACGCAACCAGACCATCACCGCGACCAATACACTCGAGTAAGGCGAGGGAACCCATACACGCTACCTTCCTTTTGGCAACTCTGTTAGTACTTTCGAGAATTCACCTACTTGACTAACAGAAGGTAGGTAGCGCTCTGGAGAACCCTGGATCACCGTCCTCGTGAGTCAGTGGCCACGATGACCGACAGTTGATCGTTCCACGGAAGACTTCTTGGACAACGATTTCGGATACTCCCCGGGGCAACCGATACGGTCCAACGGATCACGCTAAACGAGATGTCAAGTCGCCGTCCGGCACCGCATTTATGTTTGCGAACGCTTTCTGACGACCGTCGATACTCGCCACCACATCACATCAGACCGTTGTATCTCTACATTTCCCTCAACTTTCTCCCACTGTGTCATTGCCAAGAAGCCTTACATATCCCAAGTTCCTACGAACAATAGATAGCAGCAGCAGAAACAACAACAGCAGCAGCAGTATAAAAAAAATTCAAACGAGAACTCCGCGCGATCAGCACACCCGACGGCCCCCCATAAATGCGCAAGACCTGAGTAACGAGGAAGGATGATGCACAGTCGCGCCCGTAGCGCGCCGTAACAAACAGTCCTTTGGTCCCCGTTCCCAAGCCCAGCATTTACAGGGTACTAGCACGATTTTGTCAGGTGTGACCGAAAGAGAGCGCAAGACCCGAGAACTCAAGCGAATGCAAAGGCATTGAGATACGAGGATGGGATACTCGACCCGGACCCTCAGACCGATCGCTATGATCGATAATATTGGGACTCGGAGGACATGGCACACCCTCTTTTTACAATCTCAGTCCGATGGTAGCCTTCCTTTCTCAGTCAAACGTCCCACTGCGTCTGAACCGTATCTTCTACTACTACATACTACTGAGACAGCTATTGAAATTACTACTGTTCGCGCTATAGTCGGCAAACCCGAAAGCTTCAGATAAAAATGCGAGGCAATAATCCGCCCGCACCCGCATAGCGACATAACACTCGAAGAGGGCGAGGGCACCCAGTCCCGCTAGCTTCCTTTTGCCCCCTGTTAGTACTTTCGGGACTTAACCCAATTGATTAACAGCCAAGGAAGTAGCGTTATGGGAAAATACCCTTGTATCGCCGTCCCCGTGAGCCAGGGGCCACTATAACGAGATTGGGACCGGCAGGAGAACACCAAGCACTCAAACCATATAGTCATCAGGTATGTTTGTCGTGGGGGAATTCGGATGAGATACCAAGTCGCCGTCCGGCACCGCATTTATGTTTGCGAACTCTTCTGACGACCGTCGATCCACACCACTATTCTTACCCAGACGTTATACTTGTAACTTTACTCTCGGTGTTCTCCTCGTCAACCTCGCACGTATCTGTAGCTCTCTCACGAACAGTAGTAGCAGCAGCAGAAACAACAACAACAGCAGCTTTAAAAAAAAAATTCAAACGAGAACTCCGCGCGATCAGCACACCCAACGGCCCCCCATAAATGCGCAAGACCTGAGTAACGAGGAAGGATGATGCACAGTCGCGTCCGTATAGGAAAATCGTGGACAGGATTTTCCGTAGCGCACCGTAACAAACAGTCCTTTGATCCCCGTTCCCAAGCCCAGCAAAATACAGGGTACTAGCACGATTTAGTCAGGTGTGACTGAAAGAGAGCATAAGACCCGAGAACTCAAGCGAATGCAAAGGCATTGAGATACGAAGGAGGATACTCGACCCGAGCGCTCATACCGATCGCTATGATCGATCTTATTGGGACTCGGAGGACATTCCAACCCTCTTTTTACAATCTCAGTCCGATGGTAGCCTTCCTTTCTCAGTCAAACGTCCCACTGCGTCTGAACCGTAAGCAGCAGTAGCAGTAGATTCCACGAGAACTCCGCGCGATCAGCACACCCAACGGCCCCCCATAAATGCGCAAGACCTGAGTAACGAGGAAGGATGATGCACAGTCGCGCCCGTATAGGAAAATCGTGGATAGGATTTTCCGTAGCGCACCGTAACAAACAGTCCTTTGATCCCCGTTCCCAAGCCCAGCAAAATACAGGGTACTAGCACGATTTAGTCAGGTGTGACTGAAAGAGAGCATAAGACCCGAGAACTCAAGCGAATGCAAAGGCATTGAGATACGAAGGAGGATACTCGACCCGAGCGCTCATACCGATCGCTATGATCGATCTTATTGGGACTCGGAGGACATTCCAACCCTCTTTTTACAATCTCAGTCCGATGGTAGCCTTCCTTTCTCAGTCAAACGTCCCACTGCGTCTGAACCGTTTCGTCTACTAAAACGCTGCTTGCTGCTGCTGATGCTGATGCTGATGCTGCTAATACTGTTCCGCGCTTAGTAGGTTTTAACCACGCGAGCGCAGCAACGAAACGCCCTGCCTTTTGCACATTGACAATAGCATAAAACAGGTATCGTATGCAGGGCAAGCTCTTCGGGTAAGATAAACCGAGAGTTAGGGCACAGGCAGCATGCCGTGTGGACCGATACCCATCTTGACCGAAATTAGAGATCAACAAAAGAGCGCAATAGCACACATTTCGTGCATAAAGTTAGTTTTGAGAGATACCCGGTAGAACCAATCATGCCAATGGAATACAATTTTCGCAGTAAGGAATGGAAAAGAGAGCTAACTTCACCAGAAATATAGGGTATACATAGGAACTTTGTTTAATATCTATATCCCAAGAAGCATCCGCCAACTGAACTTAAACCCCTAGTTCAGAGCGAGCAGCAGGGCCCGGAGTTCCAATCCCCGTTCGCAATTACTGACTATTCGCCTAGCCTTAACTACAATGGGCCCTTCACTAAATAAGGCCTCTCGGGCCGAATTCCGCTAGTGTAGGACCAAGATTGTGTAATATTTTTCGGTAGACGTAAAACCGACCACGAGCGACCAGTATGAAGCCAGATATGGGAGATACAACTCTCCCGTACTCTCTTTTGACGAACGACGACGGAACGCTTCCCAAACATGAGATACGAAGCAGAGTAGCCTCATATAATGACGCTCTTTTACTGAGGGAGGAGCGGTACAGTCTGCGAGGTTTCATAAAGGAATCCATTCATAATTCACGTCCTAATTGCGAGCCTCCGACTACCTTAACGCGTATATAAGGCCGGATACTGGCCAAGAAGAGCTCACGGATAACAGTAGCTTCTAAGAAAAAACACGAGCTAGGGAATCCAGCAACAGGAATTAAGTTCGTCTTGCGTGGCAAGAAGCTAATCTCGGTATAAACTTTATACGAGAGATTAAGGCAGGCGCTGCCGTGGACGATTACCACTTTTTTCCGCAAATTGAACATCATAAAAAGTCCATGACACAACACGCACAATCGTGAAGCAAGTTCCTCTTCTTCAAGAACCACCCAATTACTTGGAATATATTTTCGCAAGTAGAGTGGTGATAAGCTCAAAGATGCCGAGTAACTGATTCAGTATACGTGTATCAATACGAGGACCAAGTTACGAAGACAACAGCACAAATCGTAGAGATTATCGACAGCTTTACTCCGATACCCATTACCGCTTGCAGACCCATATTCTCCTGGAATAAATTTGTGTCGCGAGTAGAGCTGGTAAAGCGGAGGCCGTCAATCACTGACTCAGACAGGTGTGGTATTCATTATGGAACTGTTGTAGATTACAATACCCAAAGTGAGGAGCATCCGTCGCACGAACTATAACCTTGTGCTCAGCGCGTGCAAGCCCGGCGTTCCACTTACCACACACGTGTCTCACACAAATTACTTACTCGCCTGCCCACTGACAGGAGTGGCTCACCTAAATAGCATAATTCCTCTTCGAGGAGACATCGTCGCTAAGTCAGTATGACTTCTTTGTGGGTCCGAGACGCCGAACGACACGACAGAGAGACATAAAGGGACCCACAATCATCTGCCTCTCTTGTGACGACGAAGTGAACGGAACGTGTCCCAAACAAATTAGACAAGATACGCAGCTATGAAGGTAAGTTATAGCTAAGAATAGGGACGGACAAGCAGATTCAGTGCTGTGGGATTTCTAAGGGCCAAATTTACACTGATCGTCGGCGTACTTTGCTTGAGGCACCACGATTCAGGTGACCTCAAAAATTGCAAGTATAAGTTGTGCAGTGCCTAGTATTATGCGTGTTTCCGCTACATCGATGCCATATTCATGAATCGACATACAGAATAGCTCAAAGCACAGCTAACCTAGATTATTCTGTTTTAAACCTCTCAGAAGAACCACACAGGGAGCTCCAGCAGTAAATATGTACGATCTGACGGCAAGCACTACCGGGTAAGACTAAAAACCGAGAGAGTAAGTGCAAGCCGCGCTGCGTGGTCAGTATCACCGCATCTAAGCACCAGACAATATAGATCAAGTTCAGCCATAAGACACACACGCACACACATCGTGATGCAGTTCAAGTGTTCATGCCTCCAATCCTCTTGGATTATTTTATATTAGCGTCAAGTGAGGTGGTCAAAAGAAGACGGCTATTACTTTACCCAGTATAGGTGCTGTGAATTATATACAATCCTGAACTTTGAGAGCTATATTTTGTCAAACCCTCACTAAGAAGACATCTTCGTAAACCACTCTGATACTTTAAACTGTCTCAGAGCGGCCAAAGCAGCCCGGCGTTCCAATCCGCAATCGCACTAGTGGATTAACATGTACTTCGACATAGCACTCAAACCATAGTGGTCCTCAATCCTAATGAGCGTTACCTTCGTTGGCATGTAAGAATCCGTAATGTGAGGCTTGTGTTACGCCGCCGATACGAAGGAGATCACAGAGAAGAATGAAGGGAGACTTCCATACCTCCTCTCTCGTTATGCACGAACGTAATGAGACGGGAAACGCTCCCCAAAACAGAGACAGATCCTAATGAAATTTCATTGAGGCTTAAATAGAGGAAGAACGATGCAGTCATAGTTTGCGAAGTTTTCTAAGCCCAATACGACGTCCTAGTTGCACCAGCAATCCTGACGTCATTAAGCTTTCACACCGCGCTCGAGTGTAGAAGAGAGTATAGCCGTGGAGACGAGACAGACAACCGTAAAACACTGAAAGAGTAGAAGTAGTAAAAGCAGCTCAACGTGCATGCATAGCAGCGAGCAACAAGCTTGTTATTAGTCTGCTAGCCTCAGATCTTAACTTCACGTAAAGTTCGACGACTTTATTATATATTTTTTGCGTTCTTATTTTATTTAAAATCAAGAATTTACTATATCTGTGTTCAAGCGATACAAAGCATTTCGTAACTTAACCTCTCAATATGCTGAATACGGTTTTACCGCCAAACTGCCTGGATGTTCAACTACCTATAGAGGAAGTCCGAAAACTTTTACAGAAGCAGGTAGCTATAATAGTATAAAAGCATTAACATTGTATGACGTATTGCTCGCAGAGGTGAAGTCGCTTTTCAAACAGCCGCACGATAAAAGAAGAAGCCGAGCCTACGTCCGCGTTGTCTTCTTTGTTATCCGTATCTACACCTTTTCTTTTCTATCCTTATTATACTGGTAGCGAATATCACTGAAATTAGACGTCAATGGTATGATAGGTTCAAAAAATACAACCAGTACTAACTTCCAAGAGAAGCATTTCGTTTAGACCACTCTCATATATTGTACGCCTGTGAATCATCGGAGTGGTGACTGTAAACAGGATCCGTGCTTCTTACTGCGTCAGATTCAATTAACATACACATACTTCAAACGTAAGATGCTGCCTGGGCTTGCTCCACAGGCCCGTTCACAAACGCGAAAGACATTGTGCATTCTGTTACATTGCATTCTGCTTTTTTTTTTCAACACGCAGGCTATAACTATTATACACCAGATGAATCTTTCGGACTGAAATAACATTCTAACTTGTTATTTCCAGCCACGACGTATTTGACCCGAAGTACATCTTCGTGGAACGAGGAGCCGACAGCAAAACAGAAACAGAACAGAGAAACAAAGAAGGAAGAGGAGCGAAACGTAAGGCAATCCAGCAGCCATATTAGACCTGTTAGAGGTGAGCATAAGTGCCTTATGGTCAATAACCAGTGCCTATGAGCCTTTGATATTTCCAGTGCCACCCCTTTGAGCATTTTATTAAACCCTAGGTCCAATATTTTTCCTTTCTTTGCCTTTACCGCTCCTTTTGCCTGACTTGCTTGCGACTGAGTTGCTTTCGAGCCCGCGCACGAGCCTCTTCAAGCTCTGACTCAGTCTGCACTTGCCTCCTGCCTCCTGCTCTGGCCCCGAAGATTCGAGGATCATGAAACAAGAAACAGATAGATACAAGAAGGTGGCGAGGCGAAACGTAGCAATCCCCAGCCATTGCCCCCACTGCGCGCTGCTCGTCCCGCCGCCGCCAACTCCAATGATTCAAATTGCCTGCCTGTCCGCTTCCGTAGATTCACAGAGGCTACTGAACCGACGTTTATTGAGATAGCTGAAAGCCGAACGGAACAGAATACTTATAGAGAGAGTCTATAATAGATGAGAGGAAGTAGATAGGTGATGCAGAGCGTGAGGCTAGATACTAGCTCCGTGACCCTCTGCTTGGCTGACTCCTGCCGCCGCCACTCCAAACTACTCCATTCAGTTGCCTGTTTGTGCCTTGCCGCCTGCCTGTCCTATACTCCTGTTAAAAGAGCCATTACAATCTAACTCGTGTTATAATTATGAGTGCCGGATACAGAGAATAAAGGATTAAACTATTGAGATGTATCATTGTCGTTCGAAACTCTACTGTGCACATGCATGAAGTAATGATACTGACGCTCTCAACCGCCAATAAATGTATCCAACGAGCAAGCAGTTATTGTCATTAGTAATCGAGGGTCATTAAATTTTCAGAAATAGAATAAAAGAGAGACGACGTCTTAGAGCATTTTTCACACTATGACGTAGAAGATCGTTAAAATAATATACCCTCACATCTCCTCCTCGAGGCAAATATACACTTCTCGTTTCAATAACCACAGCAGGTCAAGTATATTCGTAGATGATCCTGGAAACTCTATGTACCTGCTCTTATTCATTTCGGAACTCAGACACACAGCACTCTCGAGCTTAATTCACAAGTGTCCCTTGAGACGAGGACAATTACATACGAACACTCTTATTATACTCGATGCCGAGGGAGAATGAGTTATTGAGACCAGGATCGAGCGTTTAACACGACGAAGTGAGAATTTAGTATACCTTTCTGCCTGGGGGAAGGCCTATTACGTAACCGACTGGCACAAGCAACAGCCTCTCTACTCTATCCACTCCAGTCTTAACCAGTAATTAACCACTTAATCAATGCGTGAGCAGTAATAACGGTCACGGACACAATGGATTAAGAGTTTCTTGTTTTGCGATATTCAAATGAGATAAATACACAACGAGTAAAAAATCTAAAAGACAATTCAATAAGAATACCAGAGAAGGAGAGCTCCGAGAGCACTGTCGATATGCAACCGAGACATGCTTTGGTATACCTTTTTTGCCAGTCAGTGTCTGTAACTCAAATTGATTGAAGAGGACGGATTAAAAGGTATACATCAAATATCATTTTTGAGTAGAGCCCGTCCCACCGGGGGTGCTCCGGGTGCCAGCAACGTTGCGCAGTCATTAGAATTTGGTAAAAAATGTTGAATATAGACCAACTTGCGTATCAGGGTCTTAAATAAGGTTTCAGCCCCTTCTGAGAACGATCTCTCAGACATGGACCACTTCATAACCACCGTCGTGAGCGAGCCACATCTGGCGCAGCAAAGGTGTTCGCTTAATGATGGCTAAGCCGGACCGTTGTATACTCACATGGCTACTTATGACATCAATTCGCTCTCCTTATTTCTCGCTTAAAACTATATCTGTGTTAGCTAGAGATTATGTATACAAGGAAATGAAGAGATCGAACACTATTGAGACATTTTGACACTGAGAACGACTGATTGGGGCAGAAAGTAGCAGTATGGCTTGCATTACTCCGTCCCGAAGCGCTTAGTGCGAGATGTGCCGAAGTCACCTCAGAATATTATATCAACTCGTAAACTCAAAGTCTGCTATCGACCGCCCAACCGAGCGTATTCCCACATGCGTTTTCTGCCGAATGGTAGGCGTTGTAGAGTCTTTTCCTTAGTATTAGAGTAACTTCTCTATGCCCGCTCTGTTTATCCAGTATCGGAGGACTAGAGATACAACAGAGGGAAATAACACCCATAACCTGCACGCGGAAGTGCCATGGTTCGGGCTCGCTACCTCTGCAACATATTATACATCCCAACAGTGCAGTTGACAGGCTTTGGGAACTGGCCCCGATGGTTATACCTATCATTTTGCTATCACCGCTCGTTTAATGTCGTTCGGGCAGGGATCGTTCAGTCTGTCTGGACCGGATGTGGCCGAATCGACAGGAAGACGCAGAAAGAAAAATCCTCGCCTTCTTAGGGTTCCAGCCAGCCTCTTCCAGCGAGCATATTCGAACTGCGCCTCTATAGCCAATGTGCAATAGCAGTAGCAGCTACGACCGAAAGCAGTCGCACACCGACTTTTACTAACGGAAGAGATCTGCTGCTACTAACTACTACAAGTGAGCGGTGACATTGCCCGAAGGGATACCTCATGGAGGCGATAGGTCATCTCAACCCTTCATATTATATTTCGAAAGGCATCATCACAGAAGTCGGTAGAGAAGATACTGCGATAGCAGCTTCGCAACAGCAAAAGCAGCAGACCCAGCTCCATTTCCAAAACCAGCAGCAGCAGCATCTTTACTGCGGTTCGGTAGAGGGAGTGAAAGACTACTTACTCCGCGTGCGCTAAAGCGTTTATCGGCTATACCTAGGACTACGTTTTCTGTGATGCGCTCTCTGCGTTCGATGGATGTACCCTCTTGGCAGCAACTAAAGAAGAGAGAAAGAGCTTTTTTCAGCAGAAGCGGACCCCCAGTTCCATATCCAAACACGAGCAGAGTTATTGCCAGTTCGGTAGAGGGAGTGAAAAGGACCGCTTTTTACTCCGTTCGAACTGCTAAAGAAAGCTGCTGACACCCTTCCCGTAGTAAACTGCCTCGAGTATCACCCCTACTACCACCACCTTCCACTCTCTACTACCCAGAGAGGAGGAGGAGCAGCAGCAGCAGGGGGGCCGCGCCATCCTTTCCACGCGACCACGAGGTTCATTGACATCATTCGCCGGGACGAACGGTCTATCCTCTTGCGCGGAGGGCCAATTTTCAAGTCAGGGGAAAGGTTTTTCTCAAATGCATCGTTACTCGTAAAATGTTTCTAGGCGGCCGAGCAATCCGCCCTAATGAGATAACCTTCCCCCGACCAGAAAACGAACCACAGACTCAACAATTCGAGAAAAAGCTCTATTTTTCCGTAAAAAGGCGGAAAAATCCGCCTTTTTTGGCCTCTAACCGCGGAACGACGACTGCTGAGCTTCGACACCTCTCCGTGAATTTTTCTCTCGATTTCAGTTTTTCGACTAAGGTCACGGAAAACTGCTAGAG
Source organism: Trachelipus rathkii (assembly GCA_015478945.1). Classification (NCBI taxonomy): domain Eukaryota; kingdom Metazoa; phylum Arthropoda; class Malacostraca; order Isopoda; family Trachelipodidae; genus Trachelipus; species Trachelipus rathkii. The sequence goes on from JABUQX010029762.1 coordinate 9,578, forward strand.
GGGTAAGCAGAGTTCCACTTCCTCGCGATCCACCGTCGTCGTGAGTCTATATGCCAGGAGAGGGTGACGAGACAACAGACAGTCACGCACCAAGCTAGAAGCCCAAACCCGGACACCACGCGCTGGGAGAGAGAAGGGAACCCAACCTCGCTCTCTCCCCGTTCTTGACTGGACTTGGAAGTACCCTCTTGGCAGCAACTAAAGAAGAGGGAGAGACAGCAGAGCTTTTCAGCAGAAGCGGACCCCCAGTTCCATATCCAAACACGAGCAGAGTTATTGCCAGTTCGGTAGAGGGGAGTGGAAGACCGCTTTTTTGTCTCCGTTCGAACTGCTGAAGAGCGCTGCTGACTGACACCCTTCCCGTAGTAAACTGCCTCGAGTATAACCCCTACTACCACTCGCTACTACCCAGAGAGGAGGAGGAGGAGCAGGGGGGCCGCGCCATCCTTTCCACGCGACCACGAGGTTCATTGACATCATTCGCCGGGACGAACGGTCTATCCTCTTGCGCGGAGGGCCAATTTTCAAGTCAGGGGAAAGGTTTTTCTCAAATGCATCGTTACTCGTAAAATGTTTCTAGGCGGCCGAGCAATCCGCCCTAATGAGATAACCTTCCCCCGACCAGAAAACGAACCACAGACTCAACAATTCGAGAAAAAGCTCTATTTTTCCGTAAAAAGGCGGAAAAATCCGCCTTTTTTGGCCTCTAACCGCGGAACGACGACTGCTGAGCTTCGACACCTCTCCGTGAATTTTTCTCTCGATTTCAGGTTTTCGACTAAGGTCACGGAAAACTGCTAGAGGGGTAAGCAGAGTTCCACTTCCTCGCGATCCACCGTCGTCGTGAGTCTATATGCCAGGAGAGGGTGACGAGACAACAGACAGTCACGCACCAAGCTAGAAGCCCAAACCCGGACACCACGCGCTGGGAGAGAGAAGGGAACCCAACCTCGCTCGCAGCAGCATCTTTACTGCGGTTCGGTAGAGGGAGTGAAAGACTACTTACTCCGCGTGCGCTAAAGCGTTTATCGGCTATACCTAGGACTACGTTTTCTGTGATGCGCTCTCTGCGTTCGATGGATGTACCCTCTTGGCAGCAACTAAAGAAGAGGGAGAGACAGCAAAGCTTTTCAGCAGAAGCGGACCCCCAGTTCCATATCCAAACACGAGCAGAGTTATTGCCAGTTCGGTAGAGGGGAGTGGAAGACCGCTTTTTTGTCTCCGTTCGAACTGCTGAAGAGCGCTGCTGACTGACACCCTTCCCGTAGTAAACTGCCTCGAGTATAACCCCTACTACCACTCGCTACTACCCAGAGAGGAGGAGGAGGAGCAGGGGGGCCGCGCCATCCTTTCCACGCGACCACGAGGTTCATTGACATCATTCGCCGGGACGAACGGTCTATCCTCTTGCGCGGAGGGCCAATTTTCAAGTCGGGGGAAAGGTTTTTCTCAAATGCATCGTTACTCGTAAATGTTTCTAGGCGGCCGAGCAATCCGCCCTAATGAGATAACCTTCCCCCGACTAGAAAACAAACCACAGACTCAACAACTCGAGAAAAAGCTCTATTTTTCCGTAAAAAAAAGGCGGAAAATCCGCCTTTTTTCGACCTCGAAGCAGGGAAAGCTCGAGCGCCACGGCTGCACCCTCTCCGGGACTCGACCCTTCGATTTGAGCTTTTCACTTTTGGTCCCGGAAGACCGCCACCTCGTTCTGGCAGTCTCTCCGTACCTCCGGCTTAGGACTCTTGTCGAGAGAGCTTTATCCCAGTGAGAGGGCAAAGGTAGGATATAATGCCTTCTCGCTCTCCTACTTTACGTAGGAGAGCTGCGACAACTGTGAGAAGACACTCGTGTCCCGCCCCAGCAGCCTGGCGGTCTCATCGAGCTTTGCCCAGCTGACACAGGCAGACGCGGTGGAGGTCCTCCCATCCCGCCTCAGTCCCCACGCTCTAGGCCCTGCGTACCACTCCTGAACGCAGAGAGAGACGTGACATTGACATTAACACGGGATGCTCGGAACCTCCGAGTGGTGACACCCGGGAGAAACTCATCTCCCGGATGCCTCACCATCATCTTCCCCGTTCCACCTCTCCGCATGCATCTATCTCGCGGAGAGTGGGAGGCAGGAGCGATGATGGGGCGTCTGCCTGCGAGTACGAAGCGTCATTGGCACCTTCCTTACCAGGGAAGACCTCTTCTTCTTCTCGCGAGGATGGCCAATCTTCAAGTCGGGGTAAAGGTTTGTCTCGGACTCGGCTCGCCTCGTAGATGTTTCTAGACGGCCCAGGCGCCGCCTTCCCGAGATAACCTCCACCCCGCCAGGAAGATCGTTCAAGAGCTCAACGGGTCGAGAAAAGGCTCTACTTTTCCGTAAAAAGGCGGAAAATCCGCCTTTTTTCGACCTCGAAGCAGGGAAAGCTCGAGCGCCACGGCTGCACCCTCTCCGGGACTCGACCCCTCGATTTGAGTTTTTCACTTTTGGTCCCGGAAGACCGCCACCTCGTTCTGGCAGTCTCTCCGTACCTCCGGCTTAATACTCTAGTCGAGAGAGCTTTATCCCAGTGAGAGGGCAAAGGGAGGACATAAACATAATAATGCCTTCTCGCTCTCCTACTTTACGTAGGAGAGCTGCGACAACTGTGAGAAGACACTCGTGTCCCGCCCCAGCAGCCAGGCGGTCTCATCGAGCTTTGCCCTGCTGACACAGGCAGACGCGGTGAAGTTCCTCCCATCCCGCCTCAGTCCCCACGCTCTAGGCCCTGCGTACCACTCCTGAACGCAGAGAGAGACGTGACATTGACATTAACACGGGATGCTCGGAACCTCCGAGTGGTGACACCCGGGAGAAACTCATCTCCCGGATGCCTCACCATCATCTTCCCCGTTCCACCTCTTCCGCATTATCATCTTATCTCGCGGATATGGGAAGAATAGAGTCATAGTAATGAAATGGGCTTTCATGCCTGCGAGTATCGTAATAAATACGTCATTGGCATAACCTGATACGGCTAATACCTATATAGGGAAGACCTATCTTCTTTTCTCGAGAGATCAGCCTAGAGGTGATGGAGCCAGTATATAATTTATCGTTCGAAACCCATCTGAGAGGGGTAAGAGGTAGATTTTTAGTCACTTACGAGTCTATAAAATTTATATATCTGATTATATACTTAGAGCGGCTACTAAGGCGATCAGTCCTTCACCGATGAATAACCTCCACCCCGCCTGGAATAGATCGTATTCAATATAGATGCATCATACGGGTCGATGAAAAAATGAGCTCTCGACTTTTCCGGTAACTAAAGGCGGAAAAAATTCCCCTTCTATTTTGTCAGACCTATATCGAAGCATGAGGAGAGCTCGCTAAGACGCCTAATGGCTGCACCCCTCTCAGGGACTTCCAGACCTATATACTCGATATGATATTTTTCACTTATTTTGAGGCTACGCCACGATTATTATCTCTCTCTGCTTTATTTATTATATGGATAACTTGAGCACACTCTCACCACGTCAAAGTCTCTTCCGAGTAACTATCTACGTTGACTTAAAATACCTTAAGTCGAAGAGCTTTATCACCAGTTGAGTAAGAGGTCAAAGGGAGGACATATAATGTACCTTATCTATTCATGAGTACTCTCTATACTACTTTTACGTTAAGTAGAGAGCTGCGACAACTGTGTAGAAGACTTATAATTAACATCAGTTGACCCGCCCCTATGACAGCCTAAGCAGAGTCTCTCGAGTAAGCTTTGCCTTGCTGACATAACAGGCAGACGCGTGATAAGACTCCCATTCCCGCCTCAGTCCTCATACACGCTCTCATTAGTGCCACTGCGTATACCCTACCTGAATACGCAGAGAGAGACGCTGACATTGAACATTATAACGACGGAGGTATTGCTCGGAACCTATTACCGAGTGGTTGAAATACCGGGATGAATATAAACTCTAAATCTCACCGGATGCCTCACTACTAAACTATATTACTTCTCACGTTCCAATAATACATATCTCCGAATGCATCTTAATCTCAGCGAAATGAGTGGGAAAATGTCAGGAGCGAATGATGGGGCTTCTGCCTGCGAGTACAAAGCGTCATTTGGCAACCTCAATATTTCATACTACCAGGGAAGTAACCCTATCTTCTTCTCGCGGAGGATATGGCCAATCTTCAAGTTATCTGAGGTGGTAAAGGTTTGTACTCTAGGACTCATATAGGCCTTCACGCCTATCAGTAGATGTTATATTCTAGAACGGCCCAGTAGCAGCCGCCTTCCCGAGATATAACCTCCACCCCGATCCCAGAAAATAAATCGTCCAGTATGCTATCAAACGGGTCGCAAAAAGAGCTAGCGTCTTAACTTCAAAGTGTGATACGTAAAAAAATGGAGGAAAATCCGCTCTATTTTATTTCAGAATCACTCGAAAGCAGGAGGAGAGAATAAAAGCTCGACCGCCTAATATACACGGCTGCACCCTTATCTTCCGGGACTTCAGACAACCCATCGATTTGAAGTAGTTTTTCAACTTATTTTGGAGTCCCGAGAAGCCTAATCCACACTTACGTTCTGTGCAGTCTCTCCGTACCTTCCGCTTAGGACTTACAGGTTCAGAGAGAGCTACTTAATCCCAGTGAGGGCAAGGGGAAGACATAATGCCTTCATCGACTTCTCCTCTATTTATCGAGATAGGAGTAAGCTTGCGACAACTGTGAGAAGACACTCGTGTCCCGCCCCAGCAGCCAGGCGGTCTCATCGAGCTTTGCCCTGCTGACACAGGCAGACGCGGTGGAGGTCCTCCCATCCCGCCTCAGTCCCCACGCTCTAGGCCCTGCGTACCACTCCTTTACGCAGAGAGAGACGTGACATTGACATTAACACGGGATGCTCGGAACCTCCGAGTGGTGACACCCGGGAGAAACTCATCTCCCGGATGCCTCATCATCATCTTCCCCGTTCCACCTCTCAGCATGCATCTATCTCGCGGAGAGTGGGAAGCAGGAGCGATGATGGGGCGTCTGCCTGCGAGTACGAAGCGTCATTGGCACCTTCCTTACCAGGGAAGACCTCTTCTTCTTCTCGCGAGGATGGCCAATCTTCAAGTCGGGGTAAAGGTTTGTCTCGGACTCGGCTCGCCTCGTAGATGTTTCTAGACGGCCCAGGCGCCGCCTTCCCGAGATAACCTCCACCCCGCCAGAAAGATCGTCCAAGAGCTCAACGGGTCGAGAAAAGGCTCTACTTTTCCGTAAAAAGGCGGAAAATCCGCCTTTTTTCGACCTCGAAGCAGGGAAAGCTCGACCGCCACGGCTGCACCCTCTCCGGGACTCGACCCTTCGATTTGAGTTTTTCACTTTTGGTCCCGGAAGACCGCCACCTCGTTCTGGCAGTCTCTCCGTACCTCCGGCTTAGGACTCTAGTCGAGAGAGCTTTATCCCAGTGAGAGGGCAAAGGTAGGACATAATGCCTTCTCGCTCTCCTACTTTACGTAGGAGAGCTGCGACAACTGTGAGAAGACACTCGTGTCCCGCCCCTGCCTGGCGGTCTCATCGAGCTTTGCCCAGCTGACACAGGCAGACGCGGTGGAGGTCCTCCCATCCCGCCTCAGTCCCCACGCTCTAGGCCCTGCGTACCACTCCTGAACGCAGAGAGAGACGTGACATTGACATTAACACGGGATGCTCGGAACCTCCGAGTGGTGACACCCGGGAGAAACTCATCTCCCGGTTGCCTCAACATCGTCTTCCCTGTTCCACCCCTCCTCGTGCTACTACTATCGGGGAGAGTGAGGAACGACGGGTTCCGATGATTGGTGTCTGCCTGAGAGAAGCGTCATTGGCACCTTCCTCCAGGGAGGAAGTCCTCTACTTCTCGAGAGGATGGCCAATCTTCAAGTCGGGGTAAAGGTTTGTCTCGGACTGTGCTCTCCTCGTAGCCGCTACAAGGCGGCCCAGGAGCTGCCACTCCGAGATAACCCCTCACCCGCCTAAAAGATCGTCCAAGACCTTGGCAGGTCGAGCAAAAGCTCTACTTTTCCGTGAAAAGGCGGAAAATTCCGCCTTTTTCGACCAAAATCACGGAAAAGTTCGATCACCCGGCTGCACCCTCTCCGGGACTTGACACCTCGATTTTGAGTTTTTCACCTTTGGTCACGGAAGACCGCCTCGTTCCTGCAGTCTCTCCGTACCTCCGGCTTCCCACTCGTCGAGAGAGCAATATCACCGTGAGAGGGCCACGGGACATAATAATGCCTGTGAACTGCCTGGTTAGTCCCTGGAAGGATGTCACCAACAGCTCACAAGACACTACTCGTCCCGCCCCAGCCGGGCGTTCTCATCGAGCTTTGCCCTCCTGACACAGGCAGACGCGGTGGAGGTCCTCCCATCCCGCCTCAGTCCCCACGCTCTAGGCCCTGCGTACCACTCCTGACCGCAGAGAGAGACGTGACATTGACATTAACACGGGATGCTCGGAACCTCCGAGTGGTGACACCCGGGAGAAACTCATCTCCCGGTTGCCTCAACATCGTCTTCCCTGTTCCACCCCTCCTCGTGCTACTACTATCGGGGAGAGTGAGGAACGACGGGTTCCGATGATTGGTGTCTGCCTGAGAGAAGCGTCATTGGCACCTTCCTCCAGGGAGGAAGTCCTCTACTTCTCGAGAGGATGGCCAATCTTCAAGTCGGGGTAAAGGTTTGTCTCGGACTGTGCTCTCCTCGTAGCCGCTACAAGGCGGCCCAGGAGCTGCCACTCCGAGATAACCCCTCACCCGCCTAAAAGATCGTCCAAGACCTTGGCAGGTCGAGCAAAAGCTCTACTTTTCCGTGAAAAGGCGGAAAATTCCGCCTTTTTCGACCAAAATCACGGAAAAGTTCGATCACCCGGCTGCACCCTCTCCGGGACTTGACACCTCGATTTTGAGTTTTTCACCTTTGGTCACGGAAGACCGCCTCGTTCCTGCAGTCTCTCCGTACCTCCGGCTTCCCACTCGTCGAGAGAGCAATATCACCGTGAGAGGGCCACGGGACATAATAATGCCTGTGAACTGCCTGGTTAGTCCCTGGAAGGATGTCACCAACAGCTCACAAGACACTACTCGTCCCGCCCCAGCCGGGCGTTCTCATCGAGCTTTGCCCTCCTGACACAGGCAGACGCGGTGGAGGTCCTCCCATCCCGCCTCAGTCCCCACGCTCTAGGCCCTGCGTACCACTCCTGACCGCAGAGAGAGACGTGACATTGACATTAACACGGGATGCTCGGAACCTCCGAGTGGTGACACCCGGGAGAAACTCATCTCCCGGTTGCCTCAACATCGTCTTCCCTGTTCCACCCCTCCTCGTGCTACTACTATCGGGGAGAGTGAGGAACGACGGGTTCCGATGATTGGTGTCTGCCTGAGAGAAGCGTCATTGGCACCTTCCTCCAGGGAGGAAGTCCTCTACTTCTCGAGAGGATGGCCAATCTTCAAGTCGGGGTAAAGGTTTGTCTCGGACTGTGCTCTCCTCGTAGCCGCTACAAGGCGGCCCAGGAGCTGCCACTCCGAGATAACCCCTCACCCGCCTAAAAGATCGTCCAAGACCTTGGCAGGTCGAGCAAAAGCTCTACTTTTCCGTGAAAAGGCGGAAAATTCCGCCTTTTTCGACCAAAATCACGGAAAAGTTCGATCACCCGGCTGCACCCTCTCCGGGACTTGACACCTCGATTTTGAGTTTTTCACCTTTGGTCACGGAAGACCGCCTCGTTCCTGCAGTCTCTCCGTACCTCCGGCTTCCCACTCGTCGAGAGAGCAATATCACCGTGAGAGGGCCACGGGACATAATAATGCCTGTGAACTGCCTGGTTAGTCCCTGGAAGGATGTCACCAACAGCTCACAAGACACTACTCGTCCCGCCCCAGCCGGGCGTTCTCATCGAGCTTTGCCCTCCTGACACAGGCAGACGCGGTGGAGGTCCTCCCATCCCGCCTCAGTCCCCACGCTCTAGGCCCTGCGTACCACTCCTGACCGCAGAGAGAGACGTGACATTGACATTAACACGGGATGCTCGGAACCTCCGAGTGGTGACACCCGGGAGAAACTCATCTCCCGGCTGCCTCACCATCATCTTCCCTGTTCCACCTCTCCGAATGCCTCTATGTCTCGGAGAGTTGGGAGCAGGGGCGATGATGGGTGTCGTCTGCCTGCCTGACTGAGAGCTTGGTAGCTAGCTCTCAGCTGGTGGGGAGATCCTACCGTATCCAGCCTTAGTCCCCACGGTCTAGGCCCTGTATACCACTCCTGAATACAGAGAGACGCGTGACATTGACATTGGTGCTGGATACTCGGACCTCTCCGAGAGTGGTGGCTGTCGGCAGTGATTACTACTGCCAGGCAGCCTCAGATGCCTCTTCCTACTCTCCCTAGCTACCGGAGAGGTCGGAAGGAGAAAGTCATCGACACGCCTCCCTGGTTCGGCCGAACCAGGTATGTCTCTTTTCTCACTCGGCACCCCCTATATCAAGTTGGGGCAGAAATTCGTCATAATAATGTGGCAAACACTCGTACTTTTTTTTGTCGAATTTGATAGAAAATAACATCTAAAGGCTTGAAAAGCGCTTTAAATAAAATTAATTTTATAGAAAAAAAATTTTTCCGCGGCCCAGCTACCCCTCTCTATACATAATGCTTCCTCGCCCCGTATACCACCCCACCCGTCAGCAAAATTTAGTCAAAAAAATTTTGGGTGGTGCAGTGGCTTAACTTGAAATTTTTGGCATCCTTTCAAACTTCGGGAGAGTACGTTTCAGACCGAGACGAGCCTACTGGTAGTCTCTCCTGGAGATTTTTTTTCGAAAAACCAACTTTTTTTTTTTGGTGCAGCGGCTTAACGAAAAATCGAAAAAATTCTAAGTCCCCCGACCAAAATTTCGACCAAACCAGACTTCGGGAGAGCACGTTTCAGACCCAGACGAGTACGTGGGTAAGCTCGTTGCGAGACATTTTTAAAATTCCCTATATAAAATTTTCCGAAATTCTGTGGTGCAGTGGCTTATTGAAAAATCGAAAAAATTCTAAGTCCCCCGACCAAAATTTCGACCAAACCAGACTTCGGGAGAGCACGTTTCAGACCCGGACGAGTACGTGGACAGTCTCGTTCCGAGACACTTTGCTAATCCCCAGCCATTTTTTCGGACCAAAATTTTTTCTAAGTCCCCACTCGGGCAGACTCGAGAAAATTCTAAGTTCCCGACCAAAATTTCGACCAAACCAGACTTCGGGAGAGCGCGTTTCAGACCCAGACGAGTACGTGGGTACGGTCGTTGCGAGACATTTTTTAAATTCCCTATATAAAATTTTCCGAAATTCTCTGGTGCAGAGGCTTATCGAAAAATCCAAAAATTTTCAAAGTCCCCAGACCAAAATTTCGACCAAACCAGACTTCGGGAGAGCACGTTTCACACCCAGACGAGTACGTGGACACTCTCGTTCAGAGTCACTTTCCTAATCGCCAGCCATTTTTCGGGACCGACCGACCAAAATTTTTCAAAGTCCAGCACTCAACTCGGAGGGAAAATTTCTGACTCTGGGCGGCCCTATGATCGCCCTTGTCGAGCGCGGCCGAGAAATACCCTTCCCAAATCCAGGTTTTCACGGGAAATCTCGCGCAGCGAAACTTCCTTTCCTTCCCGCCGGGACTCAGGGTCGGAAGAGGAGATTTCTCAGGCAACAACGCGCGAGATTTTCCAAAGTCGGATTTTGGACTGAGGGGGGATATTTCTTACCGTGGGCGGCCATATGATCGCCCTTGTCGAGCGCGGCCGAGAAATACCTTCCCAAATCCAGCTTTTCACGGGAAATCTCGCGCAGCGAAAACTCCTCTCCTTCCCAGGCCCCCCGCCGGGACTTAGAGGAAAGAGGAGCTTTCTCAGGCAACAACGCGCGAGATTTTTCCAAAGTCGGATTTTGGACCGAGAGGGATATCTCTTACCGTGGGCGGCCATATGATCGCCCTTGTCGAGCGCGGCCGAGAAATGCCTTCCCGAATCCAGGTTTTCACGGAAAATCTCGCGCAGCGAAACCTCCTTTCCTTCCCGCCGGGACTCAGGGTCGAAAGAGGAGCTTTCTCAGGCAACAACGCGCGAGATTTTTCCAAAGTCGGATTTTGGACCGAGAGGGATATCTCTTACCGTGGGCGGCCATATGATCGCCCTTGTCGAGCGCGGCCGAGAAATACCTTCCCAAATCCAGCTTTTCACGGGAAATCTCGCGCAGCGAAAACTCCTCTCCTTCCCAGGCCCCCCGCCGGGACTTAGAGTCCAAAGAGGATATTTCTCAGGCAACAACGCGCGAGAATTTCCAAAGTCGGATTTTGGACTGAGGGGGGATATTTCTTACCGTGGGCGGCCATATGATCGCCCCTGTCGAGCGCGGCCGAGAAATACCCTTCCTAAATCCAGGTTTTCACGGGAAATCTCGCGCAGCGAAACCTCCTTTCCTTCCCGCCGGGACTCAGGGTCGAAAGAGGAGCTTTCTCAGGCAACAACGCGCGAGATTTTTCCAAAGTCGGATTTTGGACCGAGAGGGATATCTCTTACCGTGGGCGGCCATATGATCGCCCTTGTCGAGCGCGGCCGAGAAATGCCTTCCCGAATCCAGGTTTTCACGGAAAATCTCGCGCAGCGAAACCTCCTTTCCTTCCCGCCGGGACTCAGGGTCGAAAGAGGAGATTTCTCATGCAACATTGCGGGAGATTTTCCAAAGTCGGATTCGAAATCGTATTTTCCGCTAAGTCACCCTGAGCTATGCGTTTCTCAGGGAATCAACAGCACGCTGGACTTAGCGAATTTTTTCAATTTCGAATCCCAAACCCGGACCGTGGGGGCAAACTTCTTGCCGTGGGCGGCTCTATGATCGCCCTTGTCGAGCGCGGCCGAGAAATGCCCTCCCCAATCCGGCTCTTCACGGGAAATCCCGCGCAGCGAAACCTCCTTTCCTTCCCGCCCGGGACTCAGGGTCGGAAGAGGAGATTTCTCAGGCAACAACGCGCGAGATTTTCCAAAGTCGGATTTTGGACTGAGGGGGGGATATCTCTTACCCTGGGCGGCCATATGATCGCCCTTGTCGAGCGCGGCCGAGAAATGCCTTCCCGAATCCAGGTTTTCACGGAAAATCACGCGCAGCGAAACCTCCTTTCCTTCCCGCCGGGACTCAGGGTCGAAAGAGGAGATTTCTCTTGCAACATCGCGGGAGATTTTCCAAAGTCGGATTCGAAATCGTATTTTCCGCTAAGTCACCCTGAGCTATGCAAATCTCAGGGAATCAACAGCACGCTGGACTTAGCGAAATTTTTCAATTTCGAATCCCAAACCCGGACCGTGGGGGCAAACCTCTTGCCGTGGGCGGCTCTATGATCGCCCTTGTCGAGCGCGGCCGAGAAATGCCCTCCCCAATCCGGCTCTTCACGGGAAATCTCGCGCAGCGAAACCTCCTTTCCTTCCCGCCGGGACTCAGGGTCGGAAGAGGAGATTTCTCAGGCAACAACGCGCGAGATTTTCCAAAGTCGGATTTTGGACTGAGGGGGGATATCTCTTACCCTGGGCGGCCATATGATCGCCCTTGTCGAGCGCGGCCGAGAAATGCCTTCCCGAATCCAGGTTTTCACGGAAAATCTCGCGCAGCGAAACCTCCTTTCCTTCCCGCCGGGACTCAGGGTCGGAAGAGGATCTTTCTCAGGCAACAACGCGCGAGATTTTTCCAAAGTCGGATTTTGGACCGAGAGGGATATCTCTTACCGTGAGTCCCGGCGGGAAGGAGAGGAGGTTTCGCTGCGCGAGATTTTCCGTGAAAACCTGGATTCGGGAAGGCATTTCTCGGCCGCGCTCGACAAGGGCGATCATATGGCCGCCCAGGGTAAGAGATATCCCCCCTCAGTCCAAAATCCGACTTTGGAAAATCTCGCGCGTTGTTGCCTGAGAAATCTCCTCTTCCGACCCTGAGTCCCGGCGGGAAGGAAAGGAGGTTTCGCTGCGCGAGATTTCCCGTGAAGAGCCGGATTGGGGAGGGCATTTCTCGGCCGCGCTCGACAAGGGCGATCATAGAGCCGCCCACGGCAAGAGGTTTGCCCCCACGGTCCGGGTTTGGGATTCGAAATTGAAAAAATATTTCGCTAAGTCCAGCGTGCTGTTGATTCCCTGAGATTTGCATAGCTCAGGGTGACTTAGCGGAAAATACGATTTCGAATCCGACTTTGGAAAATCTCCCGCGATGTTGCAAGAGAAATCTCCTCTTTCGACCCTGAGTCCCGGCGGGAAGGAAAGGAGGTTTCGCTGCGCGTGATTTTCCGTGAAAACCTGGATTCGGGAAGGCATTTCTCGGCCGCGCTCGACAAGGGCGATCATATGGCCGCCCAGGGTAAGAGATATCCCCCCCTCAGTCCAAAATCCGACTTTGGAAAATCTCGCGCGTTGTTGCCTGAGAAATCTCCTCTTCCGACCCTGAGTCCCGGCGGGAAGGAAAGGAGGTTTCGCTGCGCGAGATTTCCCGTGAAGAGCCGGATTGGGGAGGGCATTTCTCGGCCGCGCTCGACAAGGGCGATCATAGAGCCGCCCACGGCAAGAAGTTTGCCCCCACGGTCCGGGTTTGGGATTCGAAATTGAAAAAATTCGCTAAGTCCAGCGTGCTGTTGATTCCCTGAGAAACGCATAGCTCAGGGTGACTTAGCGGAAAATACGATTTCGAATCCGACTTTGGAAAATCTCCGGCGATGTTGCAAGAGAAATCTCCTCTTTCGACCCTGAGTCCCGGCGGGAAGGAAAGGAGGTTTCGCTGCGCGAGATTTTCCGTGAAAACCTGGATTCGGGAAGGCATTTCTCGGCCGCGCTCGACAAGGGCGATCATATGGCCGCCCACGGTAAGAGATATCCCCCCTCAGTCCAAAATCCGACTTTGGAAAAATCTCGCGCGTTGTTGCCTGAGAAAGCTCCTCTTTCGACCCTGAGTCCCGGCGGGAAGGAAAGGAGGTTTCGCTGCGCGAGATTTCCCGTGAAAACCTGGATTTAGGAAGGGTATTTCTCGGCCGCGCTCGACAGGGGCGATCATATGGCCGCCCACGGTAAGAAATATCCCCCCTCAGTCCAAAATCCGACTTTGGAAAATCTCGCGCGTTGTTGCCCGAGAAAGCTCCTCTTTGGACTCTAAGTCCCGGCGGGGGGCCTGGGAAGGAGAGGAGTTTTCCGCTGCGCGAGATTTCCCGTGAAAAGCTGGATTTGGGAAGGTATTTCTCGGCCGCGCTCGACAAGGGCGATCATATGGCCGCCCACGGTAAGAGATATCCCCCCTCAGTCCAAAATCCGACTTTGGAAAATCTCGCGCGTTGTTGCCTGAGAAATCTCCTCTTCCGACCCTGAGTCCCGGCGGGTAGGAAAGGAAGTTTCGCTGCGCGAGATTTTCCGTGAAAACCTGGATTTGGGAAGGGTATTTCTCGGCCGCGCTCGACAAGGGCGATCATATGGCCGCCCACGGTAAGAGATATCCCCCCTCAGTCCAAAATCCGACTTTGGAAAATCTCGCGCGTTGTTGCCCGAGAAAGCTCCTCTTTGGACTCTAAGTCCCGGCGGGGGGCCTGGGAAGGAGAGGAGTTTTCGCTGCGCGAGATTTCCCGTGAAAAGCTGGATTTGGGAAGGTATTTCTCGGCCGCGCTCGACAAGGGCGATCATATGGCCGCCCACGGTAAGAAATATCCCCCCTCAGTCCAAAATCCGACTTTGGAAAATCTCGCGCGTTGTTGCCTGAGAAATCTCCTCTTCCGACCCTGAGTCCCGGCGGGAAGGAAAGGAAGTTTCGCTGCGCGAGATTTTCCGTGAAAACCTGGATTTGGGAAGGGTATTTCTCGGCCGCGCTCGACAAGGGCGATCATAGGGCCGCCCAGAGTCAGAAATTTTCCCTCCGAGTTGAGTGCTGGACTTTGAAAAATTTTGGTCGGTCGGTCCCGAAAAATGGCTGGCGATTAGGAAAGTGACTCTGAACGAGAGTGTCCACGTACTCGTCTGGGTGTGAAACGTGCTCTCCCGAAGTCTGGTTTGGTCGAAATTTTGGTCTGGGGACTTTGAAAATTTTTGGATTTTTCGATAAGCCTCTGCACCAGAGAATTTCGGAAAATTTTATATAGGGAATTTAAAAAATGTCTCGCAACGACCGTACCCACGTACTCGTCTGGGTCTGAAACGCGCTCTCCCGAAGTCTGGTTTGGTCGAAATTTTGGTCGGGAACTTAGAATTTTCTCGAGTCTGCCCGAGTGGGGACTTAGAAAAAATTTTGGTCCGAAAAAATGGCTGGGGATTAGCAAAGTGTCTCGGAACGAGACTGTCCACGTACTCGTCCGGGTCTGAAACGTGCTCTCCCGAAGTCTGGTTTGGTCGAAATTTTGGTCGGGGGACTTAGAATTTTTTCGATTTTTCAATAAGCCACTGCACCACAGAATTTCGGAAAATTTTATATAGGGAATTTTAAAAATGTCTCGCAACGAGCTTACCCACGTACTCGTCTGGGTCTGAAACGTGCTCTCCCGAAGTCTGGTTTGGTCGAAATTTTGGTCGGGGGACTTAGAATTTTTTCGATTTTTCGTTAAGCCGCTGCACCAAAAAAAAAAAGTTGGTTTTTCGAAAAAAAATCTCCAGGAGAGACTACCAGTAGGCTCGTCTCGGTCTGAAACGTACTCTCCCGAAGTTTGAAAGGATGCCAAAAATTTCAAGTTAAGCCACTGCACCACCCAAAATTTTTTTGACTAAATTTTGCTGACGGGTGGGGTGGTATACGGGGCGAGGAAGCATTATGTATAGAGAGGGGTAGCTGGGCCGCGGAAAAATTTTTTTTCTATAAAATTAATTTTATTTAAAGCGCTTTTCAAGCCTTTAGATGTTATTTTCTATCAAATTCGACAAAAAAAAGTACGAGTGTTTGCCACATTATTATGACGAATTTCTGCCCCAACTTGATATAGGGGGTGCCGAGTGAGAAAAGAGACATACCTGGTTCGGCCGAACCAGGGAGGCGTGTCGATGACTTTCTCCTTCCGACCTCTCCGGTAGCTAGGGAGAGTAGGAAGAGGCATCTGAGGCTGCCTGGCAGTAGTAATCACTGCCGACAGCCACCACTCTCGGAGAGGTCCGAGTATCCAGCACCAATGTCAATGTCACGCGTCTCTCTGTATTCAGGAGTGGTATACAGGGCCTAGACCGTGGGGACTAAGGCTGGATACGGTAGGATCTCCCCACCAGCTGAGAGCTAGCTACCAAGCTCTCAGTCAGGCAGGCAGACGACACCCATCATCGCCCCTGCTCCCAACTCTCCGAGACATAGAGGCATTCGGAGAGGTGGAACAGGGAAGATGATGGTGAGGCAGCCGGGAGATGAGTTTCTCCCGGGTGTCACCACTCGGAGGTTCCGAGCATCCCGTGTTAATGTCAATGTCACGTCTCTCTCTGCGTTCACGAGTGGTACGCAGGGCCTAGAGCGTGGGGACTGAGGCGGGATGGGAAGACCTCTACCACGTCTTCCTGTGTCAGTGAGGGCAAAGCTCGATGAGAACGCCCGGCTGGGGCGGGACGAGTAGTGTCTTGTGAGCTGTTGGTGACATCCTTCCAGGGACTAACCAGGCAGTTCACAGGCATTATTATGTCCCGTGGCCCTCTCACGGTGATATTGCTCTCTCGACGAGTCCGAAGCCGGAGGCACGGAGAGACTGCCAGAACGAGGCGCGGTCTTCCGTGACCAAAGGTGAAAAACTCAAAATCGAGGTGTCAAGTCCCGGAGAGGGTGCAGCCGGGTGATCGAACTTTTCCGTGGTCGAGGTCGAAAAAGGCGGATTTTTCCGCCTTTTTACGGAAAAGTAGAGCTTTTGCTCGACCCGCCAATCTCTTGGACGATCTTGGAGGCGGGTGTGGGGTTATCTCGGAGTGGCAGCTCCTGGGCCGCCTTGTAGCGGCTACGAGGAGAGCACAGTCCGAGACAAACCTTTACCCCGACTTGAAGATTGGCCATCCTCTCGAGAAGTAGAGGACTTCCTCCCTGGAGGAAGGTGCCAATGACGCTTCTCTCAGGCAGACACCAATCATCGGAACCCGTCGTTCCTCACTCTCCCCGATAGTAGTAGCACGAGGAGGGGTGGAACAGGGAAGACGATGTTGAGGCCGCCAGGAGATGAGTTTCCCCCGGCTGTCACCACTCGGAGGTTCCGAGCATCCCGTGTTAATGTCAATGTCACGTCTCTCTCTGCGTTCACGAGTGGTACGCAGGGCCTAGAGCGTGGGGACTGAGGCGGGATGGGAGGACCTCCACCGCGTCTGCCTGTGTCAGGAGGGCAAAGCTCGATGAGAACGCCCGGCTGGGGCGGGACGAGTAGTGTCTTGTGAGCTGTTGGTGACATCCTTCCAGGGACTAACCAGGCAGTTCACAGGCATTATTATGTCCCGTGGCCCTCTCACGGTGATATTGCTCTCTCGACGAGTGGGAAGCCGGAGGTACGGAGAGACTGCAGGAACGAGGCGGTCTTCCGTGACCAAAGGTGAAAAACTCAAAATCGAGGTGTCAAGTCCCGGAGAGGGTGCAGCCGGGTGATCGAACTTTTCCGTGATTTTGGTCGAAAAAGGCGGAATTTTCCGCCTTTTCACGGAAAAGTAGAGCTTTTGCTCGACCTGCCAAGGTCTTGGACGATCTTTTAGGCGGGTGAGGGGTTATCTCGGAGTGGCAGCTCCTGGGCCGCCTTGTAGCGGCTACGAGGAGAGCACAGTCCGAGACAAACCTTTACCCCGACTTGAAGATTGGCCATCCTCTCGAGAAGTAGAGGACTTCCTCCCTGGAGGAAGGTGCCAATGACGCTTCTCTCAGGCAGACACCAATCATCGGAACCCGTCGTTCCTCACTCTCCCCGATAGTAGTAGCACGAGGAGGGGTGGAACAGGGAAGACGATGTTGAGGCAACCGGGAGATGAGTTTCTCCCGGGTGTCACCACTCGGAGGTTCCGAGCATCCCGTGTTAATGTCAATGTCACGTCTCTCTCTGCGGTCAGGAGTGGTACGCAGGGCCTAGAGCGTGGGGACTGAGGCGGGATGGGAGGACCTCCACCGCGTCTGCCTGTGTCAGGAGGGCAAAGCTCGATGAGAACGCCCGGCTGGGGCGGGACGAGTAGTGTCTTGTGAGCTGTTGGTGACATCCTTCCAGGGACTAACCAGGCAGTTCACAGGCATTATTATGTCCCGTGGCCCTCTCACGGTGATATTGCTCTCTCGACGAGTGGGAAGCCGGAGGTACGGAGAGACTGCAGGAACGAGGCGGTCTTCCGTGACCAAAGGTGAAAAACTCAAAATCGAGGTGTCAAGTCCCGGAGAGGGTGCAGCCGGGTGATCGAACTTTTCCGTGATTTTGGTCGAAAAAGGCGGAATTTTCCGCCTTTTCACGGAAAAGTAGAGCTTTTGCTCGACCTGCCAAGGTCTTGGACGATCTTTTAGGCGGGTGAGGGGTTATCTCGGAGTGGCAGCTCCTGGGCCGCCTTGTAGCGGCTACGAGGAGAGCACAGTCCGAGACAAACCTTTACCCCGACTTGAAGATTGGCCATCCTCTCGAGAAGTAGAGGACTTCCTCCCTGGAGGAAGGTGCCAATGACGCTTCTCTCAGGCAGACACCAATCATCGGAACCCGTCGTTCCTCACTCTCCCCGATAGTAGTAGCACGAGGAGGGGTGGAACAGGGAAGACGATGTTGAGGCAACCGGGAGATGAGTTTCTCCCGGGTGTCACCACTCGGAGGTTCCGAGCATCCCGTGTTAATGTCAATGTCACGTCTCTCTCTGCGTTCAGGAGTGGTACGCAGGGCCTAGAGCGTGGGGACTGAGGCGGGATGGGAGGACCTCCACCGCGTCTGCCTGTGTCAGCTGGGCAAAGCTCGATGAGACCGCCAGGCAGGGGCGGGACACGAGTGTCTTCTCACAGTTGTCGCAGCTCTCCTACGTAAAGTAGGAGAGCGAGAAGGCATTATGTCCTACCTTTGCCCTCTCACTGGGATAAAGCTCTCTCGACTAGAGTCCTAAGCCGGAGGTACGGAGAGACTGCCAGAACGAGGTGGCGGTCTTCCGGGACCAAAAGTGAAAAACTCAAATCGAAGGGTCGAGTCCCGGAGAGGGTGCAGCCGTGGCGGTCGAGCTTTCCCTGCTTCGAGGTCGAAAAAAGGCGGATTTTCCGCCTTTTTACGGAAAAGTAGAGCCTTTTTTCGACCCGTTGAGCTCTTGGACGATCTTTCTGGCGGGGTGGAGGTTATCTCGGGAAGGCGGCGCCTGGGCCGTCTAGAAACATCTACGAGGCGAGCCGAGTCCGAGACAAACCTTTACCCCGACTTGAAGATTGGCCATCCTCGCGAGAAGAAGAAGAGGTCTTCCCTGGTAAGGAAGGTGCCAATGACGCTTCGTACTCGCAGGCAGACGCCCCATCATCGCTCCTGCTTCCCACTCTCCGCGAGATAGATGCATGCTGAGAGGTGGAACGGGGAAGATGATGATGAGGCATCCGGGAGATGAGTTTCTCCCGGGTGTCACCACTCGGAGGTTCCGAGCATCCCGTGTTAATGTCAATGTCACGTCTCTCTCTGCGTAAAGGAGTGGTACGCAGGGCCTAGAGCGTGGGGACTGAGGCGGGATGGGAGGACCTCCACCGCGTCTGCCTGTGTCAGCAGGGCAAAGCTCGATGAGACCGCCTGGCTGCTGGGGCGGGACACGAGTGTCTTCTCACAGTTGTCGCAGCTCTCCTACGTAAAGTAGGAGAGCGAGAAGGCATTATGTCCTCCCCTTGCCCTCTCACTGGGATAAAGCTCTCTCGACTAGAGTCCTAAGCCGGAGGTACGGAGAGACTGCCAGAACGAGGTGGCGGTCTTCCGGGACCAAAAGTGAAAAACTCAAATCGAGGGGTCGAGTCCCGGAGAGGGTGCAGCCGTGGCGGTCGAGCTTTCCCTGCTTCGAGGTCGAAAAAAGGCGGATTTTCCGCCTTTTTACGGAAAAGTAGAGCCTTTTTTCGACCCGTTGAGCTCTTGGACGATCTTTCTGGCGGGGTGGAGGTTATCTCGGGAAGGCGGCGCCTGGGCCGTCTAGAAACATCTACGAGGCGAGCCGAGTCCGAGACAAACCTTTACCCCGACTTGAAGATTGGCCATCCTCGCGAGAAGAAGAAGAGGTCTTCCCTGGTAAGGAAGGTGCCAATGACGCTTCGTACTCGCAGGCAGAAGCCCCATCATCGCTCCTGCTTCCCACTCTTCGCGAGATAGATGCATGCGGAGAGGTGGAACGGGGAAGATGATGGTGAGGCATCCGGGAGATGAGTTTCTCCCGGGTGTCACCACTCGGAGGTTCCGAGCATCCCGTGTTAATGTCAATGTCACGTCTCTCTCTGCGTTCAGGAGTGGTACGCAGGGCCTAGAGCGTGGGGACTGAGGCGGGATGGGAGGATCTTCACCGCGTCTGCCTGTGTCAGCAGGGCAAAGCTCGATGAGACCGCCTGGCTGCTGGGGCGGGACACGAGTGTCTTCTCACAGTTGTCGCAGCTCTCCTACGTAAAGTAGGAGAGCGAGAAGGCATTATTATGTCCTCCCTTTGCCCTCTCACTGGGATAAAGCTCTCTCGACTAGAGTATTAAGCCGGAGGTACGGAGAGACTGCCAGAACGAGGTGGCGGTCTTCCGGGACCAAAAGTGAAAAACTCAAATCGAGGGGTCGAGTCCCGGAGAGGGTGCAGCCGTGGCGCTCGAGCTTTCCCTGCTTCGAGGTCGAAAAAAGGCGGATTTTCCGCCTTTTTACGGAAAAGTAGAGCCTTTTCTCGACCCGTTGAGCTCTTGGACGATCTTCCTGGCGGGGTGGAGGTTATCTCGGGAAGGCGGCGCCTGGGCCGTCTAGAAACATCTACGAGGCAAGCCGAGTCCGAGACAAACCTTTACCCCGACTTGAAGATTGGCCATCCTCGCGAGAAGAAGAAGAGGTCTTCCCTGGTAAGGAAGGTGCCAATGACGCTTCGTACTCGCAGGCAGAAGCCCCATCATCGCTCCTGCTTCCCACTCTCCGCGAGATAGATGCATGCGGAGAGGTGGAACGGGGAAGATGATGGTGAGGCATCCGGGAGATGAGTTTCTCCCGGGTGTCACCACTCGGAGGTTCCGAGCATCCCGTGTTAATGTCAATGTCACGTCTCTCTCTGCGGTCAGGAGTGGTACGCAGGGCCTAGAGCGTGGGGACTGAGGCGGGATGGGAGGAACTTCACCGCGTCTGCCTGTGTCAGCAGGGCAAAGCTCGATGAGACCGCCTGGCTGCTGGGGCGGGACACGAGTGTCTTCTCACAGTTGTCGCAGCTCTCCTACGTAAAGTAGGAGAGCGAGAAGGCATTATTATGTCCTCCCTTTGCCCTCTCACTGGGATAAAGCTCTCTCGACTAGAGTATTAAGCCGGAGGTACGGAGAGACTGCCAGAACGAGGTGGCGGTCTTCCGGGACCAAAAGTGAAAAACTCAAATCGAGGGGTCGAGTCCCGGAGAGGGTGCAGCCGTGGCGCTCGAGCTTTCCCTGCTTCGAGGTCGAAAAAAGGCGGATTTACCGCCTTTTTACGGAAAAGTAGAGCCTTTTCTCGACCCGTTGAGCTCTTGGACGATCTTCCTGGCGGGGTGGAGGTTATCTCGGGAGGGCGGCGCCTGGGCCGTCCAGAAACATCTACGAGGCGAGCCGAGTCCGAGACAAACCTTTACCCCGACTTGAAGATTGGCCATCCTCGCGAGAAGAAGAAGAGGTCTTCCCTGGTAAGGAAGGTGCCAATGACGCTTCGTACTCGCAGGCAGAAGCCCCATCATCGCTCCTGCTTCCCACTCTCCGCGAGATAGATGCATGCGGAGAGGTGGAACGGGGAAGATGATGGTGAGGCATCCGGGAGATGAGTTTCTCCCGGGTGTCACCACTCGGAGGTTCCGAGCATCCCGTGTTAATGTCAATGTCACGTCTCTCTCTGCGTTCAGGAGTGGTACGCAGGGCCTAGAGCGTGGGGACTGAGGCGGGATGGGAGGAACTTCACCGCGTCTGCCTGTGTCAGCAGGGCAAAGCTCGATGAGACCGCCTGGCTGCTGGGGCGGGACACGAGTGTCTTCTCACAGTTGTCGCAGCTCTCCTACGTAAAGTAGGAGAGCGAGAAGGCATTATTATGTCCTCCCTTTGCCCTCTCACTGGGATAAAGCTCTCTCGACTAGAGTATTAAGCCGGAGGTACGGAGAGACTGCCAGAACGAGGTGGCGGTCTTCCGGGACCAAAAGTGAAAAACTCAAATCGAGGGGTCGAGTCCCGGAGAGGGTGCAGCCGTGGCGCTCGAGCTTTCCCTGCTTCGAGGTCGAAAAAAGGCGGATTTTCCGCCTTTTTACGGAAAAGTAGAGCCTTTTCTCGACCCGTTGAGCTCTTGGACGATCTTCCTGGCGGGGTGGAGGTTATCTCGGGAGGGCGGCGCCTGGGCCGTCTAGAAACATCTACGAGGCGAGCCGAGTCCGAGACAAACCTTTACCCCGACTTGAAGATTGGCCATCCTCGCGAGAAGAAGAAGAGGTCTTCCCTGGTAAGGAAGGTGCCAATGACGCTTCGTACTCGCAGGCAGACGCCCCATCATCGTTCCTGCTTCCCACTCTCCGCGAGATAGATGCATGCGGAGAGGTGGAACGGGGAAGATGATGGTGAGGCATCCGGGAGATGAGTTTCTCCCGGGTGTCACCACTCGGAGGTTCCGAGCATCCCGTGTTAATGTCAATGTCACGTCTCTCTCTGCGTTCAGGAGTGGTACGCAGGGCCTAGAGCGTGGGGACTGAGGCGGGATGGGAGGACCTCCACCGCGTCTGCCTGTGTCAGCTGGGCAAAGCTCGATGAGACCGCCAGGCTGCTGGGGCGGGACACGAGTGTCTTCTCACAGTTGTCGCAGCTCTCCTACGTAAAGTAGGAGAGCGAGAAGGCATTATGTCCTACCTTTGCCCTCTCACTGGGATAAAGCTCTCTCGACAAGAGTCCTAAGCCGGAGGTACGGAGAGACTGCCAGAACGAGGTGGCGGTCTTCCGGGACCAAAAGTGAAAAGCTCAAATCGAAGGGTCGAGTCCCGGAGAGGGTGCAGCCGTGGCGCTCGAGCTTTCCCTGCTTCGAGGTCGAAAAAAGGCGGATTTTCCGCCTTTTTACGGAAAAATAGAGCTTTTTCTCGAGTTGTTGAGTCTGTGGTTTGTTTTCTAGTCGGGGGAAGGTTATCTCATTAGGGCGGATTGCTCGGCCGCCTAGAAACATTTACGAGTAACGATGCATTTGAGAAAAACCTTTCCCCCGACTTGAAAATTGGCCCTCCGCGCAAGAGGATAGACCGTTCGTCCCGGCGAATGATGTCAATGAACCTCGTGGTCGCGTGGAAAGGATGGCGCGGCCCCCCTGCTCCTCCTCCTCCTCTCTGGGTAGTAGCGAGTGGTAGTAGGGGTTATACTCGAGGCAGTTTACTACGGGAAGGGTGTCAGTCAGCAGCGCTCTTCAGCAGTTCGAACGGAGACAAAAAAGCGGTCTTCCACTCCCCTCTACCGAACTGGCAATAACTCTGCTCGTGTTTGGATATGGAACTGGGGGTCCGCTTCTGCTGAAAAGCTTTGCTGTCTCTCCCTCTTCTTTAGTTGCTGCCAAGAGGGTACTTCCAAGTCCAGTCAAGAACGGGGAGAGAGCGAGGTTGGGTTCCCTTCTCTCTCCCAGCGCGTGGTGTCCGGGTTTGGGCTTCTAGCTTGGTGCGTGACTGTCTGTTGTCTCGTCACCCTCTCCTGGCATATAGACTCACGACGACGGTGGATCGCGAGGAAGTGGAATTCTGCTTACCCCTCTAGCAGTTTTCCGTGACCTTAGTCGAAAACCTGAAATCGAGAGAAAAATTCACGGAGAGGTGTCGAAGCTCAGCAGTCGTCGTTCCGCGGTTAGAGGCCAAAAAAGGCGGATTTTTCCGCCTTTTTACGGAAAAATAGAGCTTTTTCTCGAATTGTTGAGTCTGTGGTTCGTTTTCTGGTCGGGGGAAGGTTATCTCATTAGGGCGGATTGCTCGGCCGCCTAGAAACATTTTACGAGTAACGATGCATTTGAGAAAAACCTTTCCCCTGACTTGAAAATTGGCCCTCCGCGCAAGAGGATAGACCGTTCGTCCCGGCGAATGATGTCAATGAACCTCGTGGTCGCGTGGAAAGGATGGCGCGGCCCCCCTGCTCCTCCTCCTCCTCTCTGGGTAGTAGCGAGTGGTAGTAGGGGTTATACTCGAGGCAGTTTACTACGGGAAGGGTGTCAGTCAGCAGCGCTCTTCAGCAGTTCGAACGGAGACAAAAAAGCGGTCTTCCACTCCCCTCTACCGAACTGGCAATAACTCTGCTCGTGTTTGGATATGGAACTGGGGGTCCGCTTCTGCTGAAAAGCTCTGCTGTCTCTCCCTCTTCTTTAGTTGCTGCCAAGAGGGTACTTCCAAGTCCAGTCAAGAACGGGGAGAGAGCGAGGTTGGGTTCCCTTCTCTCTCCCAGCGCGTGGTGTCCGGGTTTGGGCTTCTAGCTTGGTGCGTGACTGTCTGTTGTCTCGTCACCCTCTCCTGGCATATAGACTCACGACGACGGTGGATCGCGAGGAAGTGGAACTCTGCTTACCCCTCTAGCAGTTTTCCGTGACCTTAGTCGAAAAACTGAAATCGAGAGAAAAATTCACGGAGAGGTGTCGAAGCTCAGCAGTCGTCGTTCCGCGGTTAGAGGCCAAAAAAGGCGGATTTTTCCGCCTTTTTACGGAAAAATAGAGCTTTTTCTCGAATTGTTGAGTCTGTGGTTTGTTTTCTGGTCGGGGGAAGGTTATCTCATTAGGGCGGATTGCTCGGCCGCCTAGAAACATTTTACGAGTAACGATGCATTTGAGAAAAACCTTTCCCCTGACTTGAAAATTGGCCCTCCGCGCAAGAGGATAGACCGTTCGTCCCGGCGAATGATGTCAATGAACCTCGTGGTCGCGTGGAAAGGATGGCGCGGCCCCCCTGCTGCTGCTGCTCCTCCTCCTCTCTGGGTAGTAGAGAGTGGAAGGTGGTGGTAGTAGGGGTGATACTCGAGGCAGTTTACTACGGGAAGGGTGTCAGCAGCTTTCTTTAGCAGTTCGAACGGAGTAAAAAGCGGTCTCTTTCACTCCCTCTACCGAACTGGCAATAACTCTGCTCGTGTTTGGATATGGAACTGGGGGTCCGCTTCTGCTGAAAAAAGCTCTTTCTCTCTTCTTTAGTTGCTGCCAAGAGGGTACATCCATCGAACGCAGAGAGCGCATCACAGAAAACGTAGTCCTAGGTATAGCCGATAAACGCTTTAGCGCACGCGGAGTAAGTAGTCTTTCACTCCCTCTACCGAACCGCAGTAAAGATGCTGCTGCTGCTGGTTTTGGAAATGGAGCTGGGTCTGCTGCTTTTGCTGTTGCGAAGCTGCTATCGCAGTATCTTCTCTACCGACTTCTGTGATGATGCCTTTCGAAATATAATATGAAGGGTTGAGATGACCTATCGCCTCCATGAGGTATCCCTTCGGGCAATGTCACCGCTCACTTGTAGTAGTTAGTAGCAGCAGATCTCTTCCGTTAGTAAAAGTCGGTGTGCGACTGCTTTCGGTCGTAGCTGCTACTGCTATTGCACATTGGCTATAGAGGCGCAGTTCGAATATGCTCGCTGGAAGAGGCTGGCTGGAACCCTAAGAAGGCGAGGATTTTTCTTTCTGCGTCTTCCTGTCGATTCGGCCACATCCGGTCCAGACAGACTGAACGATCCCTGCCCGAACGACATTAAACGAGCGGTGATAGCAAAATGATAGGTATAACCATCGGGGCCAGTTCACAAGCCCTGTCACTGCACTAGTTGGAGTATGGAGAGGGTGAGGAGCCCGAACATGACTTCCGCGTGGCAGGATGGGTATCCCGGTAACGACCGCAGAGTGTAATGGAAAAGACTCTACCAGCACAGCCGAGGTTTGGTCGTTGGGCGGCGGATTGAGTCGGTGAATTGAAGGTGATTGGCCTCTCGCGTAGGTATCACCATCTTCATCGCCAATCTCGTCGGTCAAACCAGCGATTTCATTTCCTGATACGGCAACGCAGCTCAGGATGGGGGAAAGATCTTGCCTGTGGCGACGGGGTTACATCTATTAAGACGACATGTGGCGAGTGCGTCCACGGGTATGAAGTGTCCTGGATCGTTCAAAGGCTGAAACCTTAATAAGACGATACCAAGTGCCTTCCATGACCGCCGTGCTGGCACCGAGTCACCCCCGGGGGACCGCCCTCTCAAGATTGAATGTACCTTTAATCCGCCCTGAACAATTATAAGCACGCGAGAAAATGGTCCAAGCAAGCGGGCACGACATCGGCGGTGTCTTTGATACACCGGTGAACTGTCTCTTGTTGACGATCATTGTGTCCGAGCGCAGTGGTTAATACGGACGCGGAGGAGAGATAGGACTGGCTTTGCCTGGGTTGTTGGCTTCCCCCCAGGCAAAGGTATACTAAATCTCCTTCGCGTCGTAAACGCAATTGGGCTCTCTCTTCCCCCCCGCCGGCTAAGTGTGGTTGTCGAGGCCTGAAAGCGGGGGGTACATAGAGTTCCAGGATATGTACGAATACTTGCCGCGATGAACGAGAGAGAATATGCGGAGGAGGAGATGGGTATGATGTTAACGATCTCCGCAAGGAAAAAGCAGCGGTCTTTCACTCCCTCTACCGAACTTGCAATAACTCTGCTCGTTTGGATATGGCGGTGGGTCAGCTTCTTCTTCTGCTGAAAGTGGTTTTCGCCGCTGTACATCGTGTATCCTATCCTTCGCATAAAAAAAAGTCTAGAATGTAAGGCTCGTTTCGGGTGGCAGGCAGGCGCAGGCAGGCAGGCAGTGGAGTTAGTTTGAGTGGCGGCGGCAGCAGCGCAGCAGGGGCGGGCTGGCTGGCTAGGCTTGGCTCCCTCGTTCTTTCTTTCTCTGTTCTGTTTCTGTTTCTGTCCTGTCGGCTTCTCGGTCATAACGTTTGCGAGCCTTGTTCTCGGAGCGGCAGGCAGGCAGATTGGAACAGTTGGAGTGGCGGCGGCGACAGCAGCAGCGCAGTGGGGGCAATGGCTGGCTGGATTGCTACGTTTCGCTCCCTCCTTCTTTGTTTCTCTGTTCTGTTTCTGTTCGTTTCGGGGGCCAGGCAGGCAGGCAGGCAGGCAGGCAGGCAGGCAGGCAGGCAGGCAGGCAGACTGGAACAGTTGGAGAGGCGGCGGCGAAAGCAACAGCGCAGCAAGCAGGCAAAGGCACCGGTAAAAGCAAAGGGGCACCGGTAAAAGCAAAGGGGCACTGGTAAAAGCAAAGGGGCACTGGTAAAGGCACTGGCACTGGTACAGGTACAGGTAATGGCTGGCTGGATTGCTACGTTTCGCTCCTCTCCTTCTTTGTTTCTCTGTTCTGTTTCTGTTTTGTCTGTCGGCTCCTCGTTCCCGAGTGTCGGTCATAGTCGGTGGAAAAGTTAAGTTTTCAGTCCGAAAGATGGTAATATTTTTGGCCGGCGTTCGCGGGGGCTGGGGGAGCACCGCGAACGTTGGTGGTGGATGTATTGAATGACGGAAACCGCAGTCCACCCGGTTTACAGGCGCATATGACGTGTTCTCGAAGCTTCGAAGTAGTACTGTTTTTTTTTGCATCATCCTGACGTCTTAATTTCAGTCGTCGCGGTAGAAAGAAAAGGTGAGATACGGATAACAAAGAAGGACGCGGACGGAGGTGGCTTCCGTGGCTGTGAAAAGCGATTCACCTCTGCAGCATCAGCAAAATGTAAGTTTTCTTAGCTACCTGCTCGTAAAAGTTTTTCGACTTCCTCGGTGTTGACATCCAGGCAGTTGGGGAGACCGTTCGTCTTGTTAGTCGAATGCTGTCGTTGACCCGTATAGTAAATTCTATTTTAAAAATAGAACGAAAAAGCTGGTTATAAAGTCGAACTTTTACGAGAGATTGGGCTAGAATACTAATAAAACTTTTTTCACTCTTGCTGCACGTGGTGCTTTCTCTCTCTCTTTCAGTTTCGGTGTCGTCTTCGTCGGCATATCCTCTTCTCACTGACGGTGAATTTAAGACGTCAGCTGCTCGGGTGCAACTAGGACGTCGATTGGCTTAGAAACCTCGCAACTTGCTGCTCGTCCCTATTTAGCTATATCATAGGGATCTGTCTCTGTTTGGGACGTTCCCGTCGTCGTCGTCAAAGAGAGCGAGGTTGGGTTCCCTTCTCTCTCTGTCGTCGTCGGCGTCGAACACAACCCACTACGGATTCGCCCGAAGGTAGCTATTAGGAGCCCATTGTAGTGGCAGGCGAGTCAGTAATTGCGACGGTGGAACGCCGGGCTGCTGCCGCTCTGAGACTAGGTTAAGTTCGTGGCGGATGCTTCTTGGGTTGAAATATGCAAAGTTCGATGATACACCACCTATCTGGTAAGTTAGCTCTCTTTGCCACCTACTGCGAAAAATAATTCCAGAGATTGGGGCATGAAACTAACTGCATCACGATGTGTGTGCGTGTGTCTTGGCTTGCTGATCAATTGCGGAGTGGTATTCGCCACGGCAGCGCCTGCCTTACTCGGTAGCTTACCCGGAGCTTGCCGCAGACGACTTTTTGCTGGAGTCTCGTGTGCTTTGAGCTACTGTAGCTTCATAATAGGCATCGAGTAGCGGAGGTAGCAACTAGGACGTCGATTGGCTTAGAAACCAAGCAACTTGCTGCTCGTCCCTATTTAGCTATATCATAGGGATCTGTCTCTGTTTGGGACGTTCCCGTCGTCGTCGTCAAAGAGAGCGAGGTTGGGTTCCCTTGTCTCTCTGTCGTCGTCGGCGTCGAACACAACCCACTACGGATTCGCCCGAAGGTAGCTATTAGGAGCCCATTGTAGTGGCAGGCGAGTTAGTAATTGCGACGGTGGAACGCCGGGCTGCCGCGCTGAGACTAGGTTAAGTTCGTGGCGGATGCTTCTTGGGTTGTAATAACAAAGTTCCATGATACACCTGTCTGGTCAGTGAACGGCTCTGTTTACCACCTACTGCGAAAAATTATTCCAGAGATTGGGGTCTGAAGGGGTAGCTGTATCACGATGTGTGTGTCTTCGCTTGGTCGATGATACACGTATCTGATCAGTTACGGCTCTGTTTACCACCTACTGCGAAAAATTATTCCAGAGATTGGGGTCTGAAGAGGTAACTGTATCACGATGTGCGTGTGTCATGGCTTTGTTGGTCAATTGCGGAGTGGTATTCGCCACGGCAGCGCCTGCCTTACTCGGTAGTTACCCGGAACTTGCCGCAGACGACTTTTTGCTGGCTGCTCGTGTTCTTGAGCTACTGTATGTAGCTTCTTGGCCATAGGCATCGAGTAGCGGAGGTCGCAACTAGGACGTAGAATGGCTTAGAAACCTCGCAACTTGCCGCTCGTCCCTATTTAGCTATATCATAGGGATCTGTCTCTGTTTGGGACGTTCCCGTCGTCGTCGTCAAAGAGAGCGAGGTTGGGTTCCCTTCTCTCTCTGTCGTCGTCGGCGTCGAACACAACCCACTACGGATTCGCCCGAAGGTAGCTATTAGGAGCCCATTGTAGTGGCAGGCGAGTCAGTAATTGCGACGGTGGAACGCCGGGCTGCTGCCGCTCTGAGACTAGGTTAAGTTCGTGGCGGATGCTTCTTGGGTTGAATTAACAAAGTTCCATGATACACCTATCTGGTAAGTTAGCTCTCTTTGCCACCTACTGCGAAATATTATTATTCCAGAGATTGGGGTCTTCAAACTAACTTTATCACGATGTGTGTCTTGGCTTTGTTGATCAATTTCGGAGTGGTATTCGCCACGGCAGCGCCTGCCTTACTCGGTAGCTTACCCGGAGCTTGCCGCATACGACTTTTTGCTATTTCTTCATGTGCAAGCAGGCGTTTCGTTGCTGCGCTCGCGTGGTTAAAACCTACTAAGCGCGGACAGTATTAGCAGCATCAGCATCAGCATCAGCAGCAGCAGCAGCAGCGTTTTAGTAGAGGAAACGGTTCAGACGCAGTGGGACGTTTAACCGAGAAAGGAAGGCTACCATCGGACTGAGATTGTAAAAAGAGGGTTGGAATGTCCTCCGAGTCCCAATAAGATCGATCATAGCGATCGGTATGAGCGCTCGGGTCGAGTATCCTCCTTCGTATCTCAATGCCTTTGCATTCGCTTGAGTTCTCGGGTCTTATGCTCTCTTTCAGTCACACCTGACACAAATCGTGCTAGTACCATGTATTTTGCTGGGCTTGGGAACGGGGATCAAAGGACTGTTTGTTACGGTGCGCTACGGAAAATCCTGTCCACGATTTTCCTAAACGGGCGCGACTGTGCATCATCCTTCCTCGTTACTCAGGTCTTGCGCATTTATGGGGGGCCGTCGGGTGTGCTGATCGCGCGGAGTTCTCGTGGAATCTACTGCTACTGCTGCTTACGGTTCAGACGCAGTGGGACGTTTGACTGAGAAAGGAAGGCTACCATCGGACTGAGATTGTAAAAAGAGGGTTGGAATGTCCTCCGAGTCCCAATAAGATCGATCATAGCGATCGGTATGAGCGCTCGGGTCGAGTATCCTCCTTCGTATCTCAATGCCTTTGCATTCGCTTGAGTTCTCGGGTCTTATGCTCTCTTTCAGTCACACCTGACTAAATCGTGCTAGTACCCTGTATTTTGCTGGGCTTGGGAACGGGGATCAAAGGACTGTTTGTTACGGTGCGCTACGGAAAATCCTGTCCACGATTTTCCTATACGGACGCGACTGTGCATCATCCTTCCTCGTTACTCAGGTCTTGCGCATTTATGGGGGGCCGTTGGGTGTGCTGATCGCGCGGAGTTCTCGTTTGAATTTTTTTTTTAAAGCTGCTGTTGTTGTTGTTTCTGCTGCTGCTACTACTGTTCGTGAGAGAGCTACAGATACGTGCGAGGTTGACGAGGAGAACACCGAGAGTAAAGTTACAAGTATAACGTCTGGGTAAGAATAGTGGTGTGGATCGACGGTCGTCAGAAGAGTTCGCAAACATAAATGCGGTGCCGGACGGCGACTTGGTATCTCATCCGAATTCCCCCACGACAAACATACCTGATGACTATATGGTTTGAGTGCTTGGTGTTCTCCTGCCGGTCCCAATCTCGTTATAGTGGCCCCTGGCTCACGGGGACGGCGATACAAGGGTATTTTCCCATAACGCTACTTCCTTGGCTGTTAATCAATTGGGTTAAGTCCCGAAAGTACTAACAGGGGGCAAAAGGAAGCTAGCGGGACTGGGTGCCCTCGCCCTCTTCGAGTGTTATGTCGCTATGCGGGTGCGGGCGGATTATTGCCTCGCATTTTTATCTGAAGCTTTCGGGTTTGCCGACTATAGCGCGAACAGTAGTAATTTCAATAGCTGTCTCAGTAGTATGTAGTAGTAGAAGATACGGTTCAGACGCAGTGGGACGTTTGACTGAGAAAGGAAGGCTACCATCGGACTGAGATTGTAAAAAGAGGGTGTGCCATGTCCTCCGAGTCCCAATATTATCGATCATAGCGATCGGTCTGAGGGTCCGGGTCGAGTATCCCATCCTCGTATCTCAATGCCTTTGCATTCGCTTGAGTTCTCGGGTCTTGCGCTCTCTTTCGGTCACACCTGACAAAATCGTGCTAGTACCCTGTAAATGCTGGGCTTGGGAACGGGGACCAAAGGACTGTTTGTTACGGCGCGCTACGGGCGCGACTGTGCATCATCCTTCCTCGTTACTCAGGTCTTGCGCATTTATGGGGGGCCGTCGGGTGTGCTGATCGCGCGGAGTTCTCGTGGAATCCACTACTACTACTGCTGCTGCTTCCGCTGTTGGTGCTACTACTGTTCGTAGGAACTTGGGATATGTAAGGCTTCTTGGCAATGACACAGTGGGAGAAAGTTGAGGGAAATGTAGAGATACAACGGTCTGATGTGATGTGGTGGCGAGTATCGACGGTCGTCAGAAAGCGTTCGCAAACATAAATGCGGTGCCGGACGGCGACTTGACATCTCGTTTAGCGTGATCCGTTGGACCGTATCGGTTGCCCCGGGGAGTATCCGAAATCGTTGTCCAAGAAGTCTTCCGTGGAACGATCAACTGTCGGTCATCGTGGCCACTGACTCACGAGGACGGTGATCCAGGGTTCTCCAGAGCGCTACCTACCTTCTGTTAGTCAAGTAGGTGAATTCTCGAAAGTACTAACAGAGTTGCCAAAAGGAAGGTAGCGTGTATGGGTTCCCTCGCCTTACTCGAGTGTATTGGTCGCGGTGATGGTCTGGTTGCGTATCCCGGGGTTTCGTTTTATCCCAAGTTTCGAGCTGAAGCTGCCGTGTTCGTGTTTTGCTTCCTTTGTTTCGCTTACCGCAAATAAAGTTGGCAAAATCCGAGCGGTAGCGGGAGTTGGTATTATTAATCGCGCGAGCAGCTTTAATATTATTATTATTAGCAGCAGCGATGCGCTTGCTTGTGCGAGGCCTCAAAAAGGATGACAAAAATAAATACTCGAAGAATGATGCTTCGGGGGTGCCCAGACGGAGGGGGACCTACCTGGTTGATCCTGCCAGTAGTCATATGCTTGTCACAAAGATTAAGCCATGCATGTCTGAGTACCTGCCGACCTTAGGCGAAACCGCGAATGGCTCATTAAATCAGTCACGATTTACGGGATTTTGTGAAATCCTTACTCGGATAACTGTGGTAATTCTAGAGCTAATACGTGCAACTAGTCTCCGACCCCGACCTTGCCTCGCGCTCGGTCGGGGGAAGGGCGCATTTGTTAGAACCAAAAACCGGGTGGACAGTCGGGTTGCGGCAATCTGCTGCTGCTGTTCGCTGACTGCCTTTCTCAGTTTCTAACTGTGGGGCAGCCTCCGAAAGCTGATAAGGCAGACACTCGTGGGATCCGGCGCCGGCACAAAGGCCTCAGCGCTCGGCTGTAGAAATATCCGGAGTCACCACATAACCGAAGAGGAATGGACGAGGAGGACGAATGCTGTGCTGCTGCTGCTGAGGCTGCCCCACAGTTAGAAACTGAGAAAGGCAGTCAGCGAACAGCAGCAGCAGATTGCCGCAACCCGACTGTCCACCCGGTTTTTGGTTCTAACAAATGCGCCCTTCCCCCGACCGAGCGCGAGGCAAGGTCGGGGTCGGAGACTAGTTGCACGTATTAGCTCTAGAATTACCACAGTTATCCGAGTAAGGATTTCACAAAATCCCGTAAATCGTGACTGATTTAATGAGCCATTCGCGGTTTCGCCTAAGGTCGGCAGGTACTCAGACATGCATGGCTTAATCTTTGTGACAAGCATATGACTACTGGCAGGATCAACCAGGTAGGTCCCCCTCCGTCTGGGCACCCCCGAAGCATCATTCTTCGAGTATTTATTTTTGTCATCCTTTTTGAGGCCTCGCACAAGCAAGCGCATCGCTGCTGCTAATAATAATAATATTAAAGCTGCTCGCGCGATTAATAATACCAACTCCCGCTACCGCTCGGATTTTGCCAACTTTATTTGCGGTAAGCGAAACAAAGGAAGCAAAACACGAACACGGCAGCTTCAGCTCGAAACTTGGGATAAAACGAAACCCCGGGATACGCAACCAGACCATCACCGCGACCAATACACTCGAGTAAGGCGAGGGAACCCATACACGCTACCTTCCTTTTGGCAACTCTGTTAGTACTTTCGAGAATTCACCTACTTGACTAACAGAAGGTAGGTAGCGCTCTGGAGAACCCTGGATCACCGTCCTCGTGAGTCAGTGGCCACGATGACCGACAGTTGATCGTTCCACGGAAGACTTCTTGGACAACGATTTCGGATACTCCCCGGGGCAACCGATACGGTCCAACGGATCACGCTAAACGAGATGTCAAGTCGCCGTCCGGCACCGCATTTATGTTTGCGAACGCTTTCTGACGACCGTCGATACTCGCCACCACATCACATCAGACCGTTGTATCTCTACATTTCCCTCAACTTTCTCCCACTGTGTCATTGCCAAGAAGCCTTACATATCCCAAGTTCCTACGAACAGTAGTAGCACCAACAGCGGAAGCAGCAGCAGTAGTAGTAGTGGATTCCACGAGAACTCCGCGCGATCAGCACACCCGACGGCCCCCCATAAATGCGCAAGACCTGAGTAACGAGGAAGGATGATGCACAGTCGCGCCCGTAGCGCGCCGTAACAAACAGTCCTTTGGTCCCCGTTCCCAAGCCCAGCATTTACAGGGTACTAGCACGATTTTGTCAGGTGTGACCGAAAGAGAGCGCAAGACCCGAGAACTCAAGCGAATGCAAAGGCATTGAGATACGAGGATGGGATACTCGACCCGGACCCTCAGACCGATCGCTATGATCGATAATATTGGGACTCGGAGGACATGGCACACCCTCTTTTTACAATCTCAGTCCGATGGTAGCCTTCCTTTCTCAGTCAAACGTCCCACTGCGTCTGAACCGTATCTTCTACTACTACATACTACTGAGACAGCTATTGAAATTACTACTGTTCGCGCTATAGTCGGCAAACCCGAAAGCTTCAGATAAAAATGCGAGGCAATAATCCGCCCGCACCCGCATAGCGACATAACACTCGAAGAGGGCGAGGGCACCCAGTCCCGCTAGCTTCCTTTTGCCCCCTGTTAGTACTTTCGGGACTTAACCCAATTGATTAACAGCCAAGGAAGTAGCGTTATGGGAAAATACCCTTGTATCGCCGTCCCCGTGAGCCAGGGGCCACTATAACGAGATTGGGACCGGCAGGAGAACACCAAGCACTCAAACCATATAGTCATCAGGTATGTTTGTCGTGGGGGAATTCGGATGAGATACCAAGTCGCCGTCCGGCACCGCATTTATGTTTGCGAACTCTTCTGACGACCGTCGATCCACACCACTATTCTTACCCAGACGTTATACTTGTAACTTTACTCTCGGTGTTCTCCTCGTCAACCTCGCACGTATCTGTAGCTCTCTCACGAACAGTAGTAGCAGCAGCAGAAACAACAACAACAGCAGCTTTAAAAAAAAAATTCAAACGAGAACTCCGCGCGATCAGCACACCCAACGGCCCCCCATAAATGCGCAAGACCTGAGTAACGAGGAAGGATGATGCACAGTCGCGTCCGTATAGGAAAATCGTGGACAGGATTTTCCGTAGCGCACCGTAACAAACAGTCCTTTGATCCCCGTTCCCAAGCCCAGCAAAATACAGGGTACTAGCACGATTTAGTCAGGTGTGACTGAAAGAGAGCATAAGACCCGAGAACTCAAGCGAATGCAAAGGCATTGAGATACGAAGGAGGATACTCGACCCGAGCGCTCATACCGATCGCTATGATCGATCTTATTGGGACTCGGAGGACATTCCAACCCTCTTTTTACAATCTCAGTCCGATGGTAGCCTTCCTTTCTCAGTCAAACGTCCCACTGCGTCTGAACCGTAAGCAGCAGTAGCAGTAGATTCCACGAGAACTCCGCGCGATCAGCACACCCGACGGCCCCCCATAAATGCGCAAGACCTGAGTAACGAGGAAGGATGATGCACAGTCGCGCCCGTATAGGAAAATCGTGGATAGGATTTTCCGTAGCGCACCGTAACAAACAGTCCTTTGATCCCCGTTCCCAAGCCCAGCAAAATACAGGGTACTAGCACGATTTAGTCAGGTGTGACTGAAAGAGAGCATAAGACCCGAGAACTCAAGCGAATGCAAAGGCATTGAGATACGAAGGAGGATACTCGACCCGAGCGCTCATACCGATCGCTATGATCGATCTTATTGGGACTCGGAGGACATTCCAACCCTCTTTTTACAATCTCAGTCCGATGGTAGCCTTCCTTTCTCAGTCAAACGTCCCACTGCGTCTGAACCGTTTCCTCTACTAAAACGCTGCTGCTGCTGCTGATGCTGATGCTGATGCTGCTAATACTGTCCGCGCTTAGTAGGTTTTAACCACGCGAGCGCAGCAACGAAACGCCTGCTTGCACATGAAGAAATAGCAAAAAGTCGTATGCGGCAAGCTCCGGGTAAGCTACCGAGTAAGGCAGGCGCTGCCGTGGCGAATACCACTCCGAAATTGATCAACAAAGCCAAGACACACATCGTGATAAAGTTAGTTTGAAGTACCCCAATCTCTGGAATAAATTTTCGCAGTAGGTGGCAAAGAGAGCTAACTTACCAGATAGGTGTATCATGGAACTTTGTTAATTCAACCCAAGAAGCATCCGCCACGAACTTAACCTAGTCTCAGAGCGGCAGCAGCCCGGCGTTCCACCGTCGCAATTACTGACTCGCCTGCCACTACAATGGGCTCCTAATAGCTACCTTCGGGCGAATCCGTAGTGGGTTGTGTTCGCCGCCGACGACGACAGAGAGAGAAGGGAACCCAACCTCGCTCTCTTTGACGACGACGACGGGAACGTCCCAAACAGAGACAGATCCCTATGATATAGCTAAATAGGGACGAGCGGCAAGTTGCGAGGTTTCTAAGCCATTCTACGTCCTAGTTGCGACCTCCGCTACTCGATGCCTATGGCCAAGAAGCTACATACAGTAGCTCAAGAACACGAGCAGCCAGCAAAAAGTCGTCTGCGGCAAGTTCCGGGTAACTACCGAGTAAGGCAGGCGCTGCCGTGGCGAATACCACTCCGCAATTGACCAACAAAGCCATGACACACGCACATCGTGATACAGTTACCTCTTCAGACCCCAATCTCTGGAATAATTTTTCGCAGTAGGTGGTAAACAGAGCCGTAACTGATCAGATACGTGTATCATCGACCAAGCGAAGACACACACATCGTGATACAGCTACCCCTTCAGACCCCAATCTCTGGAATAATTTTTCGCAGTAGGTGGTAAACAGAGCCGTTCACTGACCAGACAGGTGTATCATGGAACTTTGTTATTACAACCCAAGAAGCATCCGCCACGAACTTAACCTAGTCTCAGCGCGGCAGCCCGGCGTTCCACCGTCGCAATTACTAACTCGCCTGCCACTACAATGGGCTCCTAATAGCTACCTTCGGGCGAATCCGTAGTGGGTTGTGTTCGACGCCGACGACGACAGAGAGACAAGGGAACCCAACCTCGCTCTCTTTGACGACGACGACGGGAACGTCCCAAACAGAGACAGATCCCTATGATATAGCTAAATAGGGACGAGCAGCAAGTTGCTTGGTTTCTAAGCCAATCGACGTCCTAGTTGCTACCTCCGCTACTCGATGCCTATTATGAAGCTACAGTAGCTCAAAGCACACGAGACTCCAGCAAAAAGTCGTCTGCGGCAAGCTCCGGGTAAGCTACCGAGTAAGGCAGGCGCTGCCGTGGCGAATACCACTCCGCAATTGATCAGCAAGCCAAGACACACGCACACACATCGTGATGCAGTTAGTTTCATGCCCCAATCTCTGGAATTATTTTTCGCAGTAGGTGGCAAAGAGAGCTAACTTACCAGATAGGTGGTGTATCATCGAACTTTGCATATTTCAACCCAAGAAGCATCCGCCACGAACTTAACCTAGTCTCAGAGCGGCAGCAGCCCGGCGTTCCACCGTCGCAATTACTGACTCGCCTGCCACTACAATGGGCTCCTAATAGCTACCTTCGGGCGAATCCGTAGTGGGTTGTGTTCGACGCCGACGACGACAGAGAGAGAAGGGAACCCAACCTCGCTCTCTTTGACGACGACGACGGGAACGTCCCAAACAGAGACAGATCCCTATGATATAGCTAAATAGGGACGAGCAGCAAGTTGCGAGGTTTCTAAGCCAATCGACGTCCTAGTTGCACCCGAGCAGCTGACGTCTTAAATTCACCGTCAGTGAGAAGAGGATATGCCGACGAAGACGACACCGAAACTGAAAGAGAGAGAGAAAGCACCACGTGCAGCAAGAGCGCAAAGTGTTATTAGTCTTCTAGCCCAATCTCTCGTAAAAGTTCGACTTTATAACCAGCTTTTTCGTTCTATTTTTAAAATAGAATTTACTATACGGGTCAACGACAGCATTCGACTAACAAGACGAACGGTCTCCCCAACTGCCTGGATGTCAACACCGAGGAAGTCGAAAAACTTTTACGAGCAGGTAGCTAAGAAAACTTACATTTTGCTGATGCTGCAGAGGTGAATCGCTTTTCACAGCCACGGAAGCCGCCTACGTCCGCGTGCTTCTTTGTTATCCGTATCTCACCTTTTCTTTCTACCGCGACGACTGAAATTAAGACGTCAGGATGATGCAAAAAAAAACAGTACTACTTCGAAGCTTCGAGAACACGTCATATGCGCCTGTAAACCGGGTGGACTGCGGTTTCCGTCATTCAATACATCCACCACCAACGTTCGCGGTGCTCCCCCAGCCCCCGCGAACGCCGGCCAAAAATATTACCATCTTTCGGACTGAAAACTTAACTTTTCCACCGACTATGACCGACACTCGGGAACGAGGAGCCGACAGACAAAACAGAAACAGAACAGAGAAACAAAGAAGGAGGGGGCGAAACGTAGCAATCCAGCCAGCCATTACCTGTACCTGTACCAGTGCCAGTGTCTTTACCAGTGCCCCTTTGCTTTTACCAGTGCCCCTTTGCTTTTACCGGTGCCCCTTTGCTTTTACCGGTGCCTTTGCCTGCTTGCTGCGCTGTTGCTTTCGCCGCCGCCTCTCCAACTGTTCCAGTCTGCCTGCCTGCCTGCCTGCCTGCCTGCCTGCCTGCCTGCCTGCCTGCCTGGCCCCCGAAACGAACAGAAACAGAACAGAGAAACAAAGAAGGAGGGAGCGAAACGTAGCAATCCAGCCAGCCATTGCCCCCACTGCGCTGCTGCTGTCGCCGCCGCCACTCCAACTGTTCCAATCTGCCTGCCTGCCGCTCCGAGAACAAGGCTCGCAAACGTTATGACCGAGAAGCCGACAGGACAGAAACAGAAACAGAACAGAGAAAGAAAGAACGAGGGAGCCAAGCCTAGCCAGCCAGCCCGCCCCTGCTGCGCTGCTGCCGCCGCCACTCAAACTAACTCCACTGCCTGCCTGCCTGCGCCTGCCTGCCACCCGAAACGAGCCTTACATTCTAGACTTTTTTTTATGCGAAGGATAGGATACACGATGTACAGCGGCGAAAACCACTTTCAGCAGAAGAAGAAGCTGACCCACCGCCATATCCAAACGAGCAGAGTTATTGCAAGTTCGGTAGAGGGAGTGAAAGACCGCTGCTTTTTCCTTGCGGAGATCGTTAACATCATACCCATCTCCTCCTCCGCATATTCTCTCTCGTTCATCGCGGCAAGTATTCGTACATATCCTGGAACTCTATGTACCCCCCGCTTTCAGGCCTCGACAACCACACTTAGCCGGCGGGGGGGAAGAGAGAGCCCAATTGCGTTTACGACGCGAAGGAGATTTAGTATACCTTTGCCTGGGGGGAAGCCAACAACCCAGGCAAAGCCAGTCCTATCTCTCCTCCGCGTCCGTATTAACCACTGCGCTCGGACACAATGATCGTCAACAAGAGACAGTTCACCGGTGTATCAAAGACACCGCCGATGTCGTGCCCGCTTGCTTGGACCATTTTCTCGCGTGCTTATAATTGTTCAGGGCGGATTAAAGGTACATTCAATCTTGAGAGGGCGGTCCCCCGGGGGTGACTCGGTGCCAGCACGGCGGTCATGGAAGGCACTTGGTATCGTCTTATTAAGGTTTCAGCCTTTGAACGATCCAGGACACTTCATACCCGTGGACGCACTCGCCACATGTCGTCTTAATAGATGTAACCCCGTCGCCACAGGCAAGATCTTTCCCCCATCCTGAGCTGCGTTGCCGTATCAGGAAATGAAATCGCTGGTTTGACCGACGAGATTGGCGATGAAGATGGTGATACCTACGCGAGAGGCCAATCACCTTCAATTCACATATTTTAACACGAGCAGAGTTATTGCCAGTTCGGTAGAGGGAGTGAAAGAGACCGCTTTTTACTCCGTTCGAACTGCTAAAGAAAGCTGCTGACACCCTTCCCGTAGTAAACTGCCTCGAGTATCACCCCTACTACCACCACCTTCCACTCTCTACTACCCAGAGAGGAGGAGGAGCAGCAGCAGCAGGGGGGCCGCGCCATCCTTTCCACGCGACCACGAGGTTCATTGACATCATTCGCCGGGACGAACGGTCTATCCTCTTGCGCGGAGGGCCAATTTTCAAGTCAGGGGAAAGGTTTTTCTCAAATGCATCGTTACTCGTAAAATGTTTCTAGGCGGCCGAGCAATCCGCCCTAATGAGATAACCTTCCCCCGACCAGAAAACAAACCACAGACTCAACAATTCGAGAAAAAGCTCTATTTTTCCGTAAAAAGGCGGAAAAATCCGCCTTTTTTGGCCTCTAACCGCGGAACGACGACTGCTGAGCTTCGACACCTCTCCGTGAATTTTTCTCTCGATTTCAGTTTTTCGACTAAGGTCACGGAAAACTGCTAGAGGGGTAAGCAGAGTTCCACTTCCTCGCGATCCACCGTCGTCGTGAGTCTATATGCCAGGAGAGGGTGACGAGACAACAGACAGTCACGCACCAAGCTAGAAGCCCAAACCCGGACACCACGCGCTGGGAGAGAGAAGGGAACCCAACCTCGCTCTCTCCCCGTTCTTGACTGGACTTGGAAGTACCCTCTTGGCAGCAACTAAAGAAGAGGGAGAGACAGCAGAGCTTTTCAGCAGAAGCGGACCCCCAGTTCCATATCCAAACACGAGCAGAGTTATTGCCAGTTCGGTAGAGGGGAGTGGAAGACCGCTTTTTTGTCTCCGTTCGAACTGCTGAAGAGCGCTGCTGACTGACACCCTTCCCGTAGTAAACTGCCTCGAGTATAACCCCTACTACCACTCGCTACTACCCAGAGAGGAGGAGGAGGAGCAGGGGGGCCGCGCCATCCTTTCCACGCGACCACGAGGTTCATTGACATCATTCGCCGGGACGAACGGTCTATCCTCTTGCGCGGAGGGCCAATTTTCAAGTCAGGGGAAAGGTTTTTCTCAAATGCATCGTTACTCGTAAAATGTTTCTAGGCGGCCGAGCAATCCGCCCTAATGAGATAACCTTCCCCCGACCAGAAAACGAACCACAGACTCAACAATTCGAGAAAAAGCTCTATTTTTCCGTAAAAAGGCGGAAAAATCCGCCTTTTTTGGCCTCTAACCGCGGAACGACGACTGCTGAGCTTCGACACCTCTCCGTGAATTTTTCTCTCGATTTCAGTTTTTCGACTAAGGTCACGGAAAACTGCTAGAGGGGTAAGCAGAATTCCACTTCCTCGCGATCCACCGTCGTCGTGAGTCTATATGCCAGGAGAGGGTGACGAGACAACAGACAGTCACGCACCAAGCTAGAAGCCCAAACCCGGACACCACGCGCTGGGAGAGAGAAGGGAACCCAACCTCGCTCTCTCCCCGTTCTTGACTGGACTTGGAAGTACCCTCTTGGCAGCAACTAAAGAAGAGGGAGAGACAGCAAAGCTTTTCAGCAGAAGCGGACCCCCAGTTCCATATCCAAACACGAGCAGAGTTATTGCCAGTTCGGTAGAGGGGAGTGGAAGACCGCTTTTTTGTCTCCGTTCGAACTGCTGAAGAGCGCTGCTGACTGACACCCTTCCCGTAGTAAACTGCCTCGAGTATAACCCCTACTACCACTCGCTACTACCCAGAGAGGAGGAGGAGGAGCAGGGGGGCCGCGCCATCCTTTCCACGCGACCACGAGGTTCATTGACATCATTCGCCGGGACGAACGGTCTATCCTCTTGCGCGGAGGGCCAATTTTCAAGTCGGGGGAAAGGTTTTTCTCAAATGCATCGTTACTCGTAAAATGTTTCTAGGCGGCCGAGCAATCCGCCCTAATGAGATAACCTTCCCCCGACTAGAAAACAAACCACAGACTCAACAACTCGAGAAAAAGCTCTATTTTTCCGTAAAAAGGCGGAAAATCCGCCTTTTTTCGACCTCGAAGCAGGGAAAGCTCGAGCGCCACGGCTGCACCCTCTCCGGGACTCGACCCTTCGATTTGAGTTTTTCACTTTTGGTCCCGGAAGACCGCCACCTCGTTCTGGCAGTCTCTCCGTACCTCCGGCTTAGGACTCTTGTCGAGAGAGCTTTATCCCAGTGAGAGGGCAAAGGTAGGATATAATGCCTTCTCGCTCTCCTACTTTACGTAGGAGAGCTGCGACAACTGTGAGAAGACACTCGTGTCCCGCCCCAGCAGCCTGGCGGTCTCATCGAGCTTTGCCCAGCTGACACAGGCAGACGCGGTGGAGGTCCTCCCATCCCGCCTCAGTCCCCACGCTCTAGGCCCTGCGTACCACTCCTGAACGCAGAGAGAGACGTGACATTGACATTAACACGGGATGCTCGGAACCTCCGAGTGGTGACACCCGGGAGAAACTCATCTCCCGGATGCCTCACCATCATCTTCCCCGTTCCACCTCTCCGCATGCATCTATCTCGCGGAGAGTGGGAAGCAGGAGCGATGATGGGGCTTCTGCCTGCGAGTACGAAGCGTCATTGGCACCTTCCTTACCAGGGAAGACCTCTTCTTCTTCTCGCGAGGATGGCCAATCTTCAAGTCGGGGTAAAGGTTTGTCTCGGACTCGGCTCGCCTCGTAGATGTTTCTAGACGGCCCAGGCGCCGCCCTCCCGAGATAACCTCCACCCCGCCAGGAAGATCGTCCAAGAGCTCAACGGGTCGAGAAAAGGCTCTACTTTTCCGTAAAAAGGCGGAAAATCCGCCTTTTTTCGACCTCGAAGTAGGGAAAGCTCGAGCGCCACGGCTGCACCCTCTCCGGGACTCGACCCCTCGATTTGAGTTTTTCACTTTTGGTCCCGGAAGACCGCCACCTCGTTCTGGCAGTCTCTCCGTACCTCCGGCTTAATACTCTAGTCGAGAGAGCTTTATCCCAGTGAGAGGGCAAAGGGAGGACATAATAATGCCTTCTCGCTCTCCTACTTTACGTAGGAGAGCTGCGACAACTGTGAGAAGACACTCGTGTCCCGCCCCAGCAGCCAGGCGGTCTCATCGAGCTTTGCCCTGCTGACACAGGCAGACGCGGTGAAGTTCCTCCCATCCCGCCTCAGTCCCCACGCTCTAGGCCCTGCGTACCACTCCTGAACGCAGAGAGAGACGTGACATTGACATTAACACGGGATGCTCGGAACCTCCGAGTGGTGACACCCGGGAGAAACTCATCTCCCGGATGCCTCACCATCATCTTCCCCGTTCCACCTCTCCGCATGCATCTATCTCGCGGAGAGTGGGAAGCAGGAGCGATGATGGGGCTTCTGCCTGCGAGTACGAAGCGTCATTGGCACCTTCCTTACCAGGGAAGACCTCTTCTTCTTCTCGCGAGGATGGCCAATCTTCAAGTCGGGGTAAAGGTTTGTCTCGGACTCGGCTCGCCTCGTAGATGTTTCTAGACGGCCCAGGCGCCGCCCTCCCGAGATAACCTCCACCCCGCCAGGAAGATCGTCCAAGAGCTCAACGGGTCGAGAAAAGGCTCTACTTTTCCGTAAAAAGGCGGAAAATCCGCCTTTTTTCGACCTCGAAGCAGGGAAAGCTCGAGCGCCACGGCTGCACCCTCTCCGGGACTCGACCCCTCGATTTGAGTTTTTCACTTTTGGTCCCGGAAGACCGCCACCTCGTTCTGGCAGTCTCTCCGTACCTCCGGCTTAATACTCTAGTCGAGAGAGCTTTATCCCAGTGAGAGGGCAAAGGGAGGACATAATAATGCCTTCTCGCTCTCCTACTTTACGTAGGAGAGCTGCGACAACTGTGAGAAGACACTCGTGTCCCGCCCCAGCAGCCAGGCGGTCTCATCGAGCTTTGCCCTGCTGACACAGGCAGACGCGGTGAAGTTCCTCCCATCCCGCCTCAGTCCCCACGCTCTAGGCCCTGCGTACCACTCCTGAACGCAGAGAGAGACGTGACATTGACATTAACACGGGATGCTCGGAACCTCCGAGTGGTGACACCCGGGAGAAACTCATCTCCCGGATGCCTCACCATCATCTTCCCCGTTCCACCTCTCCGCATGCATCTATCTCGCGGAGAGTGGGAAGCAGGAGCGATGATGGGGCTTCTGCCTGCGAGTACGAAGCGTCATTGGCACCTTCCT
>JABUQX010029763.1:0-42500 GCA_015478945.1 Trachelipus rathkii
GAATGAAGTAGGTAAATTTATCATCTTTCAATTCTTTTAACATTAAAATTCTAAACACTAAAATTGAAAGAAAAATTACTTATCACACCTTGTTGGTTCATCTAAAAACATAACTGGAGGTTTATTGATTAACTCAAAAGCAATTGACAGTCTCTTCTTTTCCCCTCCTGATAAGTTTGAAACTCTTGTGTTTTTAATCTCCTCAAGTCCAAGTGATAATAAAATTTCGTTTATCTGTAAATAAAAAAAAATTAGGTAGTTTCGAACCCATGGAATGCATTCACCCTGCACTTTAAGCATATGACAGCGTCAAATATCCATCATAATTCACCATAATCTATATGATGCGTGAAGCTACCAGAGTGAGTATACATTGACATACAAGCTTTCAAATTGTATCTTATACAGATCATGATTCAATACTATCAATTACGAACGAAACAAAAATAAACATTGGTATCAAAGTCGGATCTATGTGAGAAGGAAGCAAATATTTTCATGCTAAAATGCGAGATAGACAAAATATATTACATATATCTTAAGAAATTCAGAGTGAAAGCTAATAAATCTCGTCGACACTCACACTTTCCCGTCCTGCAATCACATACAGCGATTTCTAGCCTCAATCGACTAATAAGTTCAAATGAATTGAATGATGGAAATCAATTATCGGCATCACGAGGGCCAGGAGGGTATCGGCATATC
Source organism: Trachelipus rathkii (assembly GCA_015478945.1). Classification (NCBI taxonomy): domain Eukaryota; kingdom Metazoa; phylum Arthropoda; class Malacostraca; order Isopoda; family Trachelipodidae; genus Trachelipus; species Trachelipus rathkii. The sequence goes on from JABUQX010029763.1 coordinate 706, forward strand.
ACTCTTCTCATCCAAGTTTCTAGTTCATATCAATCAATACAGGCGCGAAAAAGAACTGTGCAATAGTATTAATACGCGATCCTAATCTCTAGACGCGTGTGCATTTATTAATGGGAAATCACAGTAACGCAAGCCTTTTGTTTACCCAAGTCTCATACCTAATTAACTCTAATAGGCATGAGACACAGTTAATAGGTAACAAATAGTCGATCGCTCAGCCTGGAAGTCATTCGTGTTTGATGTAGGTACAATCGCCGAGATATTGAGAGAGAGAGAGTATATTATAATCTATGAGACGGGAGCATGATAAGCTATAAGTATCTATATAACCAAATCATGAGCTAAAATAGACGAGTACTGTATATCAGTTATTAAGTAATGGGACTTATAGTACCCACCCTAATTTCACTCACACCTCAACTAGAATAGAAGAAAAATGTAATGTGTAGCATGAACGCAAATAAGTACATTACAACATCATACATATGTATGTACCAACGATAACAAGCGGAAATGTGATAAAACATCTTAAAGTCAATATTATCACACACAACATAGACCATTTAAAAAAGATCAGTAAAAAATTATCAAACCAGACCAAGAGAGTCTATCAATGCGATTGAAAGTATTATCACTCCATTTAATCAGAAAGAATTTGGAAACTATCTTGGTACCCAAATACAATTTCGAGACTTTCATAATAGAGATGTCATCAGATACTATGAAGAAGGCAAATAATTCTTGGAGTAGGTAGCACAAAATAATAAGCGTAAATGAAATAATACTTGACTTCTATAGTTATATACTGATATAATATATATTAAAATAATGTTTTACTATTAATAAATATATAAAGTATATATAAAAAGACAAAAAATTTAGTAATTTTATCTATCTATCTATAAGAATAAGGTTAAGTATTATAGTTTTAAGTTTTTTATCTATATGGAAAATTAATTGTATATGTTGGAAGCTTCTAGGCTATATCTAACATAGATTACATCGGAAAGACTTGAGCCATAGAATAGTTACGTCCTATATCATATAAACTTCTGATACACTCTTAAGCGTAAAGCTTTCTGAACTATAGAAATATTATATTTAATATTGAGACTTAGAATAAAAGTATATTATTTATCTCCAGAAAACATAGCCATAGTAATGATATCTACAAAATATGCCTGACTTATGACCGATTTATGATAGACTTAAAGAATTTATTACACATATTGTACTGAGATAGAAATTTTTGCTTTTTTTTATTCATTTAAACTCATTAATAATTATTTTCAGATTAAACTGTAATCTCAAATTATGATTAGACAGAACAGATGAGAATGTGCAGATATCATCACACGAGAGCCAGCAACTCTTGGACATTCCTATGAGGTGCATAAGATATGAGTCACTGGAATTGACAATACAGGTTACGTGCACCAATCCAAATCTGGATGGAATCGTTGAAATTAAGTATGTTCCATTTCCGAAACCTATTCAGATTCGAGATCCAACAAAACCATTGACGAGGCACTGTAGCAGATAGAAGAAATACAGAAATTATATAGAATATATCCGCGTCTTAAAGAAGCAGGCTGTTAACTTTATATATCATATGAGCATCAGATAGAATAACTTAATATATACAGCAATATCACAAGTCATGATTACTGATTCGACTTCGAAAGATGCTTCTCAGAAAAACTGAAGGACTCTCAACGGACAGTATAAGATATAGATCAGCAGTAAGTATAGACCATACTACAGTACAACCTCAATTTTATCGTAATGCGAGAGAGAGAGGCAGAATGTGACCGTTTAGCGAAGCAGCCGATGATTGAACGTGCATTATAGAGCCTAGTAAAGTAATAAAGATTTTTAAGCAGAGTAGGAGTAATAATCATAGATATATACCAAGCTAAAAGCAGGAGACGATAAAAATGATATTGTTATATAACTATAGAGTACAGAGAGCTATAAAGACGCTTATGGTGAGAGCAATAGCAGAATTTAATAGAGTGTTCATAGATATATTATTACTCACTTGCTATAGTAGGCACAAACACATACTGATTGATAGCCATAATACTATATTTCACACACATCATATATATGTAAAAGGAGCGGTTTGAAAATAAAACTCATTAAATCATACTTAAATAATCTTGTTATAGCCTTAGGCCGCAGTGTAAACTATACAGCTTAGACTATGCCGACACCTGGATGCTTTATGAGAAGGATGCTGGGACTAGAGGTTAAAGCCAGAAGACTCCACCGGACCTACACACATTATAAGTAATGAGCATGGAGCCATACAGCTTCAACCTTATGTCAAATTATTTGGATTTAGGAAAAGAGTTAAGCCAGCAATGGTCATGAGTGAGAAAGAAGAATATTATGCGATTCACATAAAAGAGAGAGAATAGTAAACGATATAAAAATTCTGTGTTCCATTCAGTGAGAAGGTCTAGAGTATTATAGTTATCAGGAAACATACCTCATAGTGCAACATGGATATACACACTCATATTCTCAAGCCAAAGAGTAGAACACATAAGTAAGGAGTTAATTGAAAAAGAGAGATGATGACCAGAGCGCGATGAGTAAGGTGCGACAGCTAACTAAAGAGGAGACTTATAAAGTAGTCGACTAGGTACGTAGTTATGATACGTTTATATACGGTCACCCTGGCGCCTACCTGTAACACAATCTCTCATCTAATGGATTACAGGGAGGGTGGCGGTGGGAGGTGATGGCGAGTAGTAGGGACAGTCACTGTTCTATAGATAGGAGGTATCTGCAATCGTTTGATAGTAGTAAAGGCGTATAATATCTTAAGGGATGACATGTGATTCAGAGCAAGGGAAGATCCCTGGCGATCTGATTCAGTACAGTGAAAACAAGAGTAGGAGGTTGTTAGGATTAGAGCTCGGGGTGAGGTCAACCCGAGCACACTTTTCATGATTAAGGATACCGATGGTGAGAAATGGAGACAGTATGTCGCAGAAGATCTCTTGAGAAAGAACCTGACCCTTAGGAGGGCAGCGCAGACGGACTGGGCTTGGCGACGTAGGCGGGGCAGCTCGGCGTGCCCGACGAGACCCGGTGAAACATATGAGTGTACGTCAGACCATACGCATAGAGCTCTGTGAGTAAATGAAGACCTAGAAAAAGCACAATACAAAGATCATAAAAAGGCAGAAAGAAGAGTGCAAGGTCTAAATGATGCGTAAGATTACACTTGAAAGACACCGTTAAGTACCGGGGAGGCTTGGAGTGCGTAATAACATCTATTTAATAAATATAAAGCACGTGCGGGTTACCTACATCTACTGTATATAAGAAGAAAAAAAAAAAGAACGTGGTCCATTCATTTGATAAAACAAACTTGTTATAAACTTGTTCAGTATTCAAAACACAGGATCGAATAAGTACAATCATATAGACTTCTCAAACTTTGAGATTAAAAAACAAAACAAAGAGTCGCAAGATATAATCATGGACTTATTGAATGTATTAAAACAACTTAAAAAAAGGTAGCATACTATAAAAAAACTAAGTTCTTAAACTTGTTTAAAAAAGCCGACTTCAATATGATTTATAATCTAACTTAAAATGTAACTGTCATTAATAACACTGACCACCAAAAAAATTAGACCTATACAAGCTAACATAAGCACTCACACGAGAGACAGCACCGAGATCAATTTATAGGATCACTCACACAACACTAACAAACATCTATACAGAATAGCATAATAATTGTTTTATCAGGGCGTAGAAGAAGTATTAGGTAATCAGATAACAGAATTACATCATAAGATTTAAGATGAAAGAGTAATATCTGAGCAGCTCAGGCCTAAACAGTGCCAATTTATATCTACCATCTCATCGCTATATTATAAGAGAGATAATATCGCATGACATCATAATGAGAACCAGATAAGTATAATGACACAATATAAGATTACCCAGGCTATATAATAAAAAAATATATCACTACTATAAAGAATAATTCCCAAATTCCTTATCAGAGGCTATACTAACTCCCTAATTATATAGACACAATACGAGTAAATTCTTAATATAAAACCATATACCAAAAACACGTCATGGATATATTACTATATATATATATATAATAGTACACACTCAATGTAACTCAGCCCTATAATATAGGTATAATCTATAATATATAATATATATAATATACTATATATAAATAGTATAATTATATATAATATAAATATATACTATATAATTAATTAAATTATCAATTAAAAATAATATATAAAATATTATAATAATATATAATATTATATTATATAACATTAATATAAACATATCAATATATATATAAATTATATATTAATATAACTTAATAATCAGTATATATATATATTATTAAAAAAATATATAATTTATATAAGAATATAAATTAAACATAAGTGAGTACATTGGTAGATATTCACACGGAGACGGAAATTCTGGATGCCTTCGAAGTAATTGCACGATCGATTATTCAATGAGTAAAGGATTTCCCGCACTACATGGAGTCTCGGAAAAGAAAGTTTCGAATATTTTGTTTCAACACTAGAAATCAGCTTAATGTGAGCCCGAAGTGTGCAGCCCCGAGAAACGAATAAAAAAAACACAGTTATCACATCCTATATTTCTTATAACCGAGTATATCCACTTACCACAAAAAAAACTATATTATTTAATAGTAATGTCATACACACTTATATAACACTGAAACAGATAGAAATATTTATAATACGAAAAACCTATATTCAACAATGAACTTTTTATTGATAAAAGCGACGTACAATTTTTGATATATTATATTGACTATATGGTTAGGCCAAAGTTAGGGTAGTTAGGTCATATCTATATATTATATATATATATAAGTCTATTAATATAAACTGAGTTATACGAATAAATTAACATAATAGTACTTGTCACTAAATATGTGTACTAGGCTTGGAACCGGAATGAATTGGCACTGTATTCATAATATGAGACTATTAAATTAAATTTATAAAGTAATAGTAAGAATTTAATAATAACTATATAGAATATTTATAAGATACTTAAGAGTATCACAATATATATATAAGTACAAATATAAAGATTAGATAGCGAATAGCTTAAAAGAATCGATAGAAATAATTTACTATATGATACTCTTAATGAGTCGACAAGTAACAATACTGTACTGGATCGCTTAACCGTTGTTAGGTTGTGTCAGCATTTAAAAAATATACTTCCGACTTAACTATCAATCGATTTGAATTTTCCATACATAAAACGAAGATTATTCTAAACTTTTCAGTGTGCTGTGTACATCATCGCTATCAAATATACTCTAACCAAGACCGGGACAATGATATCCACCATCACGAACGCACAACCGAAGTAAGTCGTGTACAGGCATTAGATTCACTTAAGAATCAAGATAAACAAAAACGCAGTGAGTTTTAATGAAAAATATAAATTAAACATAATATTCAGTTGATAAACAAAATATAAGTTATATTTTTCATAAGCACATATGTGGCGACAGAAGGAGTAAGAGGTACGTCGTGCGTCATACATAATCTCGTACCCTTGATTATTTGATCGAACCCAAGTGTTACCCTTTCAAATTCTTTTATGAGAACACGTCGTGTTCTATGATCAGAAAAATACCACACAGCTAGAAAGCTTCACTGGAAACATAATAGGTACTAGGATACGACCCTCCTATTACTAAAGTACATATATTATGAACCTCATTCAATCATAAGCAAAACTAGTAATTTATAGCTAATAACTAAGTAGGCGCGAGAACTAGACTAACGCATGACTACTTATTCAATTATATAATATATAACTTACGCGAACCGCTAGTGCAATTTTGAGTATATATAGTATATACGTACTATATTAAAACCGTTTCTAACATTATCAATAATATAAATCTATAATTTGGCTTCACAGATCTTAACCAGTTTGATCAAATCTACTATTTGCTATCTCGTACTGCTCCTCTCTCATCTCTCCTCTTTTTCCTTGCAAAAGTACTAATTAGTAAACACATTAATATATATTTACATTTTATATTTTATATATTGATTTCAATATAATAATATTATAGACCGTATCGTATCAGTACACGTCGTTTATCGTATACTATATATATATATATAATTAATAATATCACTTAATTATGGTAAATAGTTAGCTATCATAATCCGCCCAATCCTACATACGAAACGGGAAGGCTGTATCGAAAAAAAATTTTCACAGGTCATCCTTCTATGATACCATAATGGATGTTAGGGTCGAAATAATATTTTTTTTCCTAGTCATCCAGCTGACTACCTAACCTTAACTTAACTAACCTAAACCTAACCTAACCCCTTATCCAGTAAATTTAATATAAAATATAAAAAACAATAACAGAAAAAAAAATTATATAAAAATTCCCATTTCAGAGACCCTCAGATACACCTATTGGTTTATGTACGTATATCATTAAAGCTACACTGTTAAAAATTTGATATTCTTTTTTTTTGATTTAAATCGCTATTTTTCCAGACTTTCTTCTATCAACAGTTTGGCCATTTAATTTAACTTGTTAAATTATATATAATCTTTATTATTTAAGCAAAAATAATGTTTACTGAAGTAGTAGGATTCATTAATATTATTAGTTTCACTATATGTTTGTCTTATATTCTAGGAAAGTTGAATATTACTCATATTATCGACATTATATTAATAAATAAAATATGTCGCATTTAATTAATAGAGTTTAGTCAAAACTATATATCTACTAATAATCTTTATAAATGCTTCGTAGGCCAATTAACTAACGAAATAATTATTACTACAGCATAATACCGATTTATATATAACCACTACCTGAAAATACGGTTTAATACAAACCACAAACATCATCATAACCATATCCATCAAACATAAACAAATACAACAAACTAGACTACCTACGCGCGGCGAAAAGGAATACACCTATGCTGGAATGCTGATCCATTTTAGGGCGGAAAATGTAAAAAAAAAAAAAAAAACTCAAAAACTACAATAGCTACACGAAAAGGAATACATTTTGGAAATCTGGTAAAATTCTTAGATAGGCTTAAGAAATTGTTATAACTACAATAAACCAATTCAAACAAGATACAAACTCAAAGTATTATATGTATTTATAATTTAAGTGATATTATAAAAGTAAACATCATGATTATGATGTAGCCACTTATATTTATAGAACTAACATTTCTATATTCTTGTGATACCACGTTAACTCAATCTATGACTATCTCTATTAAAGTTTGTCTGTTTGTTAACTAAAAATACCCCGAAGGGAGACCGCAGGTAAGACAAATTTTTTCATGCACGTAAATGACATTACAGCAACGATGGCAAGGAGTCGGAGGTTCTCGAGAGACTTCCAGAGGAACACTATTAACGGGTTAGTATAAACTAGTTAGTGTCCTAAAGCACCTGTTTGGTTAACAATGTACGGCCGGGTACAGGAGTTCAACTCTCCGAATAACAAAACCATGTCTTTGCGAATAGTGGTCGAGCAGGGGAGATCCTCTGAACTTAACCAGAGCTCTCAACCCCCCTACGGGTCAAGGAAAAAGTCCCCCGCTGTGTTTCCTGTCGGCTCGCAGCCACACCACCTACGTCGCCCGATAGGTTAATACCTCCTCTTTAACCTAAAATCACTGATTATCTATATATGATGATATAAGTTTATGTTTAATTAGTATATCTATAAGAGCGTATTATAGAGCGATATATATGTACACAGAATATAAATTAATATCGTTTATTAATTTAATTATAATACAATTACTATTATTATTTTGAAATAACTATTTTATATTATTATATATGAGAGAATATAAAGTAAATTAAAAGTTTATGTGAGAAGTGTCTTCCATTAAAAAAAAAAAAATAATCAAATACAGATATTATACATTTATATAACTTTGTCAAGTTTTTTTTTTTAACATAATTACCGTATACTTAAACAATACAAAGTAGTCACCATGGCTCTCGAACAAAGATATCATCACTACAGCTTTCCTCTCAGTTGATAAGCGATTAGTTAAGATGCTTCAGATATGATTTCCAGTGTTAATTTTATTACCTTACAAGTTGTTGCCGGCAATAATAATCTTCATACCCCCCTAGGTATTCTAAGCAGATGTATGTCCTTTTCTCCTGATTAAGGCTCATTAAAGTTTTAATAGAGTTTAATAAGAATCTTGAGATACTGGATGAGATATGTTCTCAGTATGTTTTTAATTATGTAAATTGCAATACACTCATTTACCAATATATAGATTAATATTATATATTATTGATATTAAATATATTATATAATATATATATATATATAATAATAAATAATTTCCTAGAAATTTGTTAGATGATAACAACATATAAGTAATATAATTATATGTCAATAATTATTTTTAGAGTAGATAATAAGCGTATCCAATATTAATAATTATTTATCTTTTGTATCCTAATCTCAACTCGTATTTTCAATAGAAAGTCATGTGGAGAGAACAGATCGAATATATAATATCAAACTATTATAATATAATATATATTAGTACAATGAATATTTATCTTGTATTAACATACATTATAGTATATTTATATAGCTAATTGCGCCATTCTAACGCTCCCATAATAACGAACTAGGGGATATCACAGACTTTTTCTGGAAAGTCAGGGAAGGTAGGGATAAAGTCATAGTCTGGGAAAAAGAAATTGTATCAGGAAAGTCAGGAAAACGTTTTAATATACTTCTGTAAAGCTCCGGGAATAAAGCATTCATACTGAATATTCCATAAATGTCAGGCAAATTTTAGACCACAAACTTTCGAAGAATCAGACATGATACGGGAGGCATTAGATCTGACTAAATGGCGAGACCAAGTTTGATATGAATATAAGTGAATGATTATATTATAAAGTTCCAATTTATATGATTTTTCAGGTCACTAATTTCCTACAAAGTATACTTAGTTGAAAGTTGAATTATAAGATGAAATTGTAGTATCGATGAAAATGTCGAGAAGAGTGAGAACAACAAGGAGTGAATAAGGAGGATAGGACGATCGGTAGACTCTCTTGATATACAAATCTTCACATAGATATATTAATCAATAATATCTTAAAGTAAAACTTCTTTCATTCTATTATTGTTTAGTTCATAATTACTGTATATGCCCATGAGTTAAATTTTCTTTCCATTATTCTCTGTTTGTAATTTAAAATCATCATAGGAGCATACTAGCGGAGAGAGCAGGAGAGGGTTGTTTCCGAAAATCTCATAGGATTAACAGCATTAGTTTAGATGACAGTGCTAGATCTGATCACGCTATTGGAGAGAAGGTGGATTGATCGGCAGATGTGTGTGTCTTAGGGGATTTAGTAGCGCGTACTCAGAACATCAGTATGATTAAACCAATTTTATATCTCTTTCTCTTTAGGGAGATTGTTCACATTCTGAAATAGATGCCTTTATAAGAAAATATGATGTAGTTCTTTTTGTTAGTTCATTTGCAGGACTTATTTGAAGATGTGATTGTGGATTTTTGTGGGCAGTTGAAGTTTTGACATTATGTTAGTTTATAGAAATGATTCTAAAATCACCAAAAATTAGCTAACTTTAATGCAGATCTGTGTGGACACTTTCAAACTGAACCCCATCAGTTCATCAGGTTTGGTGGGGTATAGACGGACGCCCCATGATTGATAGTTCCACAGGCACTATTCTGTAAGTATGTAATAAGAAACTTGATCTATATCTAACACATGGGCGGGTGCCTAAGCCGACAGGTTTCAGTTAACGAGGCTTGTCGACCAAGTAATCGAAGTGGAACTGCGATATTATGCAATGATCTTACATATAAAAACCAGTACAGACCGACGCATGTCCATATTGCTGAAAAAATTGAATTTCAGGTATTACGTGTTACTAATAATACAACAACTAAGAATATAGTAGAAGAGGTGTGTGCACTGAAAAATGACACCCAATTCATCAAACCTTCCTAAAATCAAATAATACACAAGCGATGGTGTGTAAATGACCCTGACGTGTTGTTTCTACTTAATCAAACCAACACAAAATCAGATTTATCCCTAAGTCAGCTTTTTCACTCTTCTTAGGCATTAAAAGACTGATGTTTAACAAGATCTGAAATTATGTTTAGATTCAATGTAATGAATGACATAATAATCGCATATTTAAACTCGTGTGCAGATATAGGCAGGAAAAACATTTAAAAAATGACTTGTATTCCATGAATAGTGGCGGATTAGGCATCTCAAATTTTAACAATGAATTTGACGATGAAAATGTAATTAAATAAGATAGTGATTAAATGCGTAGTATCAGAACCTTCTTCCCTATGACTCTCTATAGTAGAACGTCACATTAAGCAGCAATCCAACTCTACACTTTGGCATGTAGAAGCGTCATTTCATACGCTTTCTGTGAGATTAAAAATTTCAAAAGTTAATTTTTATCGGCATGATAGACTATGTGCGCTATGTCATATGACGACTTGATCTAAGCTTTTTTCATTCTATTGTACCTGTGCTGGAAATCCAACGTGATTAATGTGAATTTTGGCATCAAATCTTTAAAGTAGAGTTACTTGGAGATATTTGCATATGGCAAATGCGACATCGGGGATGCGGTAGGGCCGTTTCTTGATGTAAAATTTAACTAAGCAGATTTTAGGTATGGGTAGAATCTGAAAAGAACCAAGTCTGATCTCAAAGGAACAGTGCACAATGCTAATAGATCTACATGAAAGTATTCATGATAATAATCCTATTGCAATTAATGTATGACAAATGCATAGGCGCCCTATTAGATATGGAGACATCTCAAAGATCAAAACAGAGCCAAGAAGAAGATAGAGAATAAAAAAGGTTGAAAAAAGAAAATTTATTCCGATACCAGATCTAATACACTAAGAGGCAGAGAAAGAATCGGTCAAAACTTGAAAGCTTTCGACAAGAAGAACGCTATAAATGCCAGAATTTCAGCTGCCTTGGAGAAAAATGTTAACCTTCAAATCTCGCCCCGACTAATTAGAAACTTTGGCTGATCACTGTAGACTACGTCTAGTACACCTATCCATTAATTAGGCTTTATTAATTATTTTCCTTTTTGATTAAATATAAACTGTTTACATATTGGAACAAAATAAAAAAGTGATGATGTTCTGTGATGGCTATGAGAGAAGGTATCGTGCTCTTATTACCATTGTAGATATCGGATAAATAATAAATTAATTTTTTTAAAATTCATCCATCGAAGAACGAAACAGTGGTCGTTCAAATTTCAAATTACCTGTATTCGCTTTTATGTAATTAATAACACCTTTTCTTGAGGAATCAGATAATGCATAACTATCATAATAGATCTATTTTGAATTCCGGATCGCTCAAACTTAGTTATCGACAACTCACCGCTTCGGGTCCACGGCGTCTAGCGTAGTCGACAACTTATTTTGCGATTTGGCTCACGACGAATTCTCGGAAGGTATCAGGGAACAAGTCAGGATACAAATTCTTAAATTGTTCCTCAAATGTTGAATCCTCTTATATCTATGATTAATATATAACAATATATCATGATAGCTAGATATCTATAATTCATACTTCTATTATCTACTCTACTATTAGTATAAGTAATAATAGTTATAATAATATATATTTTTACTAATATACAAATAAAAATATACAAGACCATAATATACACTAAAAAAATATTATATCTATAGTAAGACCCTGTATACTAGTAACTTAACAAATTATCAGTAGTATTATTATTATTAGCAATAAATTAAAAATCATTTATTTTTGTATTGTAGGTAGTTGAATGCTAGTTTGTATGCATTTACTAGTGTTTATAATGATAATATTTATTAATTTCTATTAGGTAATATTTTATTATTTTATGGTGTTCATAATATAATTAAACATTATATTTGCATAATAAAAGTATGTCTTATTAATTGATGTTATACGTATTTAACATCCATTTATCATAGTATTTATAAATAATTTATACTCTAAACAATTCACGAGATATGATTTATCCTCGCTGTTGAAACGCGCGCCGGATTTTATTATTTATGTTTTTTTTTTTTTTTTTTAAACATTTGTCACAACCACTCACGGGCAATAAAGGAGCCCTTTCAAGGAGGGTGTTTGCGAACAGCTCAAACATTCATCAACTACGGCAAAACTACGCAGATGGAGTACACAAGAACCGCAAGCTTTAACACAGTGAGAAGAGGATTAAAGTTCACAGGAAAGCACAGAAGATGGAAGAGAATTTTCACAGACAGCATGTGCAGGAAAAAAGGGAGCCTGCATCGATACTAGTCCTGGAGTTACCAAAATCGAACACAACAAAACTCATGCGCGTCGACACAGCACCCTTTGCTACGAGGGTGTCTGTGAAAGGTAGGTGCACGCGATGTGGCTCTAAAGTCTTCCCGTCATGATGCTCATTCGCTTCCGCTGCGTACCTTGAGCAAACACTCAATGGAGCTGTATAATATTGGGGTTACACCCAAATTCTTATCGCTTGTGCCCACAGGAATAAGCTATGATATAGTCCTTTGTATTTTTCTAATGTTACAAGCGTTATTTTAACATTAGCGAGCTATTATGTCCCGTTTTCGTTTTTCAATTTTTCATTTTGTTATAGTTATATTTTTATTATAATTATGTAAATTTCAATATTTTTATTTGACGCTCATACGATTGATTGATGCGTGCGGTCTATATAAGTAAAATAAGAGGATAGTACCTCTCTGCTTGATCTCGTGACCATTTACTGAAGAATTTGCTTAATAGGATATGACACTTGCGTTCTAATAATTAATTGTCACACTGTCTGTGGTCTTGGGTCACCTAGGCAGCAGAGTCCTGCCTAATGGATTATATATTATTAGGATTCCATTACTGTTTTATAGCAGGTAATTCTTTAAAAGCGAGTGCATGTGAGGATTAAGTATATCGTATATATATTATATATGAATATTATCACTATGTACTATATAAGTCATACTGCTATTATATATATTATAGTATATTATATATTATACTTTTAAGTTGCGGTTAGTTGGTAACTTAATATATATCAAAAATAGTAAACTATATATAGTTATTATTCATCTATGCGCATTATTAAATTTTTATATGGCTGATTTTATGTTGATATGGTGCCATAATCCAGTTCGCGAACTAAAACACCGTACGAAATATACCTTCCATCATATGTCAAATATACGTAGTCCTGTATGTCTACAGAATCTGTTTAAAAATGGGATAATACATTCTTCGTTTATATGTGGAATCTCCTGGTATAATATTGATTAGAGACGGTAGCATTGAAACTGTATTCTGATCTATTTCAATATTGATCTTAGTATTTAGCTGTAACGTACTAGACGCTTTATGAGTACGTCAGTTCTATGTTACATAACTACATATACTACTATTAATCAGGCGTGTATAAATATGATATTCATAATTTCGTGTTTTGAGTAGAGTACTAGTTAGTAGATTTACATACTTTCATACTTTATAATATAATATAAGTTATACTATATTAATACACTATAGTTATGCTATTATATATGTGTAAAATCTCAAAAACTAGTGTAAGCTATGCACTAAGCGACCATGCGAAAGGAGACTCACATTTTTGGAATGCCTTTGTAAAATATTTTAGTTAGAAAATGTAAAAATAAAACTAAATAAAATATACATTTGGCTATTTTTTTTTAGGTAGCAGGCTGGGACATAGTGATAGCGATCTGGCTCGTTTCTATATAAGACTATAGCTATTAATTTATAATCTAATATATTTATTAAATTATTAAATTAGCATTTATAGTGTATATTATCGATTAAGTGATAAATAATTCAGTCTTATATCACTCACGCTTAGATTACGTAGTTAATATATTACTATGAGGCATCCTGTTATATGAATTGGCGTGCTGCTAGAGGTAATTTAAGCTGGCCAATGGTAAGTGGCGTAGGTGTCACTGCTCGCTAAGAGATCCGAGCCGGGGAGAAAAACAGCGTGGACGTGAGTAGCTCTCCTAGACCGCGATTTACGGGGACGAGCGGAGGAACCGCTCCACTGCGACACTTCAAATCATCTCCATGAATAAGAGGGGCGTTCCGGAGCCCCTCTCCCGGGAGGGGAGTACTTATGTAACCTATCTCTCCGGTTAAGGTCATTTAATCGAGGCTATACCATGGTATCCCCGGAAGAACGAGTCGAGAGAACCTTTCGTCAATAGCCCACCTCCTCTGAAAGGGCGGGTACGGGAAAACGTGCAGAGCACATAAACGGGGGGTGGGACGCACCCCTCCCCGTAACAACTTTGACGGAGGATAATTTTCCATTAACTTCCCTATGGCTATTCTTTAGTTAAAAAAAGCAACATATTACCTAACGCTTCAGCCTATAACTCGGAGGATACAAATTTTATGTCATTTAGCTCATTAACCAAGAAACGAGTAACCCAAACCTCGTAAAACGGGCTTCAGCCTTAACTAAATAGGCTCTCAAGTATAAATTAGCAAACGTTAGTTGATGATAAAAAAACTCTCAAGAAAAAAAAAAAAATAAACAAACAAAATAACAGTGAAGCAAATATCACATTTTTGTCCTATTTTTTCATAATTTTTATAAAACATTGGCGTGATCTACAACTCCAGCGACTTCCTATCTGTCTTACTAGCTACACGTGTCATATACGCCAGGAGTATTACAAAATGTATTCTGTATTTATTTCAGGTTATTGCCCTCACATAATGAAAAGTTTAATTTTGATATAATATAATATAAGTATAAAATGATATACTTTAATGATTTAGTCATTGATTAAATTAAACCATTAATAAATAAATACTGTATATATGATATATTATTATTATATATGATATACTATATAATGATGTGATATACTATATATTATACGTTCTTATAAGATAAGGGATATAACTATACTACTATACATAGTTAATATACTTTATGAGTCTAACATTCTATTATTGTGTTTCTTTTAAAGTAATTTATACAAAGATAATATAGTTTTATATGTTTATCCAAGCATCATATAAAGTATTAATATGAGGTACCATGCTCTGCAGCATAATGTATGTTCCATAAACTTCCCTGTGGAACTAGTTGTAGGTGTTTGAGAATTTATTAGGGTATCTTACTATAACGTCATATATGTGAGTTTATGTTATTACTGGATTATTCACCATTAATTAAATATTATATATATAATATATTATTAGTATAATATATCAAGTAATTATATGATATGTACAACTAATATAAATATATGAAATATAAATATATATTATATAGCAGGAGTAGAATATATATATATATATACTATAATTATGTCATTCAATTATATATATATAATCGTTAATTAAGACTTAATAATATATATATATATATATTTTTATAAGTATTAATAATAGAGATCTGTAATATCATATTATTTGTCAGTAGATGTGTATTTTGTCGGAGATATATATATTAGTATAATAGTATATATAAAAGATATATATATATAAAATATTTTATCTAATGTAATTTCCTTTAATATTATGTTAAGATCGTTAATAAAATATTTTATTTTCTTATTCTTTATTAAAATATAAAAGAAATTCCACTTTAACAAGGGGAAGCTTCTGAAACACTTGTTATGAAAGTGCATTGGAGACAATTTATAAATTGTTTATAATAATAAGTAATATTTTAATAATAAGCGGTAGTTTTTCCAATAAAATTAAAATTTTTGTGTCAGTTCAGTTGCGCTCTCCTTGACGTTAAAAATGCACAAAATACAAATGCCCATACCACCACATTTTTAAGTACTTATCAAAAAACATATACTAAGAGCAAATCAAATATAAAAATAGAATGAATCCTGAAAAAATTTTAATAAACTATCTTTGATTATCTTTTATTTTTAAATAATTAAACAATTATTATTATTTAAATAATAGACTTTATATAATATAACATTATCAAAGAGATATAATAAATGAAAAGTTTAGAATAATAAATATATAGCAATATACAAAAACTAATAGAGAATAAATATTTGCAAAAATAAATAAATTAGAGAATAGAAATAATATAGTTGAGTAAAATATATGAGTCGATCGCAATCCTAATGTAGTTTTCAATATAGATATTAAATAATGATTAAAGGAATACAAATAACATTTAAAATTAATATCAAAAGCTATTAGAAATCTATCCATTCGAGATAGTATTATTGATTTTACATTATTACTACAGTCAACTGAAATCACTTTCACAATATTTATGAACGTTACACAATAATAGAAAATATTATTAATAAATAATAATATAAAATATGGAAGCTTTTAATACATATAACCTATTCCATAATAGTCTTAATTTCACATATCACTCTATTATATAATTCCATATTATATATATATATTTTACTTATATTTTGGGTAGTAGTAGGAGGCATATTATTGCACTTAGTATTTTGAACTCTTTATGTACATCTACCTCTATATTCATTGAATTTATTATTGACTCGTATTGACATCTTTATTTATTACTTGTATTATTTTAAACGTTGACCTGACACTTTTAACTTGCTATTAAGTGAATGATTTTTACCTAAAATACATAATGACTCTTTGTATTTGAGCCTTTTACCTTTTTTTGTGGCTCTTTGTATCCTTTTGTCAATCTTCGCGACGACAAACCCTTGTCTTCTCCAAGGCCCTAGCAGTTCACGATAAGCAATTTTTTGGCCACGGTACTTCTGGTAACCCTAAGTTATGCCAGTGCCGGTCACTGATCGTTTATATAAGCAAACACTTCGAATGAAGGGTGCGCCAGAGTGACCTGGCACATGCCTCCATTCTGTGGGTACTGTATATAAAAGATCTCGAATTGATTATTTATTATTATTATATTCGGAATATTCCCAAAACTTAATTTATACTCGCTCATAATCCTCTCGTCTTAATTTTCGTGCGCCATAGGAGTCAATTTTGTTGCTCTTTTTCAGCATATAACGAGGACACAGAGTAACAAAATTTAATGGGTCAATATGGCTGAGACCTTAAGATAGCTCTTTTCACAAATGGGTTTCCATCTGATTCCGCTGACTGCGGCAACAGTGTTGCAATGGCGAGTCAACCCACCGCGTTGACGCACGCGCGTCGTGGGTCGGGGCAGTCCGCGGCGCGTGTTCCCTATTCCCCTACTCTTCAACAAAAGACGTAGTTTCCAGACTCTCGAGAGTCGGGAGTCCGGGAGTCGGGTGTCGGTATCCACCGCCTATTCTCTCATTTCTCGCAAATCACTCCGCACACCCTGGATTCAGCGCCGAGCAGGAGTCGATCTATTTTGTCTCGACTTCCAACCCTGATATGATATATATATATATATTTATTATATATATAATAATAATAGTATATCAATATATAATAGTCATATAGTATATATTCACACACAACCATAATGAAATGCGGCATTTTGGCAAAACACCTACACAACATTTATATATCATCACACTACACACAATTCTCAGCGAGAAATCTCATACTCAATGATTTTACCACCAATACCCCCATCTGTGCGTTAAAACTTCCTATTACCTAACCTATAAAGCCTAACCAGTATATATGTATCGAGTTCCCCATTCGAGTCAAAATACGAAAATAGAACTCGACCTCTTCCCTCTAAGGCAAACCCCTGACCTTTACCCACCTGCCGTCAGCGTATAACGACATTCGATACAATAAATTAATTTAATTTCTAAGATGTGTTTAAACTGTAAGCTTTAACAAACAAATAATCATATATTAAGTTATAAATATATTTATACATAATATTGAATATAATTAGATAATAATAAAATAATACATTTAATACATAAATATATATATTATTTTTAGTTACTAGTTTCTTAGATTTTGATTATATATCTATATATTTATTTTTCTTAATTATTTGCTAACATGATTTATTTTTTATGTACACAGGTAGAGAATTTAAAGGACTTAAGAGATCAAAATATTATATAGTATAGATTATAAAATATTATTATACCTACTAATATATATAACACTAATGAATGTGATAGTATCTTGAGGCCCAAAATATTAGCAAAGTTATAAGTAGAATAGATACATATAAGAGATTTTCTACGAGAAAGTAGAGAGAGAGCAGAGAGATGATAGAGAGACACAGAAGAAGAGAGAGAAAGAGAGATAGACGAGAGAGAGAGACGATGAAGGAGACAATCAAGTCAGTTAGCCGTATAAATGGCGTATATCACCACTTCGTTACCGAAATCGCCGCTAATGTTCGAGATTATTACGTCGCTGACGGATTGTTTATATTGACACGAGATTTAATTTTGTATATTATATCTTAATTAAATTGATTTAATATGATAAAGTTATCTAAAAATATATATACTCTTCACTCATATTATTAATATTTGCTAGAGTATATACGTACCTCCTCAGTGATATTGAAAGTCGTCAACGAAGCATAAACTATCGACCACCAGTGTAGAGATATAGTGCACCTGAAAGAACCTAGAGAAAGAGCATCACTTGTTTAGTTCTATTGTTTTATATTGAATTAGTATAATAATTTAACTAATTATTTAAGTATTATATTATATTATATTAGTATATAATATATATTGCGAAACATATTATTTCAAATATATTAAAGTTTATTTTGAATAACGGCGCGATGTTGATATGGTTATATACATCTTGAATCAATACGATACATGCAAACATGTTAGCGTCATCGCAGGGATATAGGGAATCATGATTTTATGATAATTTTATAGGGTCAAAGACAGACGATGTGCTTACGAGTAAATAATAGACGAGCAGATCGACAGAAATGTAAGAGAGAGAGAGAGCAGAGAGAGAAGAGAGAGAGAGAGACGAGAGAGAGAGAGAAGAGAAAGGGAGCAAGTAGAAAGAAGAGGGAATGCAGGAAAATCTTAAGTTCTGTAGCCAAGAGAATAGTAATGAACGAAGGAAGAAACCGTATAGAGGAAAGGTATTCATGTAGTATGATGTCCAATTTTAAAATTTTAATAAGTAGAGTAAATAGTTAAGTTAAGATTGGTTTCCAATCTTAAAAAGGTTGTAATGTAACGAACCAAAGAAAAACCAGGCGATAAGAAGCTGTCGATCTGTCAACAATTTATTCAATAGCTTATTATTTTTATGCTTCAATTTTTTTTTTAAAGATTTAAAAGATCTTAGATATAATACGTCTTGGTCAAGACTAATAGTCTTGTAAGTATGGACATTACTAAACATATAGACTTTACAGCATATTTGGATAATGTTGATGGTAAAATAAAGTAATTAATTAATATAATAGTTTATATTAGATAATTATGAATTTAGTACCAAGTAAAGCTACTATGCAGGCCTACTGATGGTATATTTGGTAGAAATCTAACTATAAAACGATGGTTTTATATTTCGATTCCACAAATAATGAACTGCAATTTCATTATGATATTTTATCTATCACTTCTTAACATAATATATATCTATACTACTACTATTTATGTTATACGTATCTTTATGTCTGTTGAGTGCGAGTGATAATAGTATGCCTTTAATGTATATTGAATCTATTTATTATTCAGCTGGATAGTCGTATATAAGATTCACAGTTCAATAGGTAGCTCATATTTACCTTTGTTATCTTGTATTTGGCCGTTCTTTATTATCTATCTTAAGTATCTTATTCTAGTGTACAGTTACTGTCGGATCAAATTTTGATGAGGACATTCTATATGCGATTAATGTTATAGGAGATTATGAGATTTACAGTTAAAATAAATTGACTCAAGTCAATATTGAGAGCCTATTACGCGTCTAGACGACATTGAGTGTTTCCCTCAAGTGCTTTAATCCTCGTCGCACATTGTTAGAATCGTGATGTAGGACTTGACGCGCAATAAGCTATATTATGTTCTGTCGGCAAATATTTTATTATCTATATACATAAGTCACTGATAAGACTGTTCAACACTATAAATAGGCTTGTACCTCAAATAGTTGTAGACACTCTATATACAATATTAGGTTATCTCATAAGTGTATATATCCTATTATTGTAGCTTGTGAGTCAAAATCATGAAATAATTGATTACTAAATATTATTAACCGGGGTTATCAAAACGCATCCACTAATGCTATTAATAGAAATAATCTAAATTTTAATTAGTAGCTACACTAAACCATGCTCCTAGTCCGTAAATTTCAGATACACAGCTAATACTAAAGAAGATATTCTCATCGCCAACTTTTGTAGCCCCTGTCGTTCAATAGTATTATGATGATAGCCCGGTATACGCTGTCCTAATTCCACATACCTATTACGAAACGACACTACTATCCGTCTTCTTCTCTCACAATTGCATGCACCAAATCGATAGGCTCACCAACACCCTAGACAACCCTAACCTACCTTGGCAAGACCTATATTACCACACACAAACATTATTAGACACACCACATACTGACTAACCTAGCACTCTAGCTACTATCTAACTCTAAAATCCCTAACCTAAGAAAACTCGAAAATCCTAGACTAATCCTATTCGTGACATTACACTTTTACCTCTAAAAATCTATATTCCTAGACCCTCCTGGTCACACAATGTCCACTTGAGCATCTGCTCCACCTTCTACCGCCACTTGCATACTTCATACAACATGTATAACTGATGCGGAGTCCCTTTAGGAGTTGATTATAAATGTACTGAATAGTCATAGAAGTATTCATATGTAGTTTGGTATCATGGAACACTGTCATGTGATCGTAGCTCTGATACATCCATGATCTCTCCACTCCTGTGGACAACAGAACATCCACCTTTCTACCGAAACAACACAGCCCACGATCATTTGTCGTCCTCATATTAGCGCTTTGTTCGGCGGCTTTCTTGTATTTCGTCATTTTCTCCGCTCGGCGTGACGTATTCGGTTGGTGCTTGGTGAAAGTCCTTTATCTTCATGGTTGCTCGGATCTACTGCGCCGATATATATCATCGAGCGTCTTTCACACACTATAGTCACACAGTTTGTCTACGCTGCCTCGTCTCCTTATGCAACACACAACCAACATCTTAGATTCAGCCTATTTCTTCCGAACATTACACAGGCGACTCAGGCACGAGCCAAATCCTGTGGTCGGCACAAATATCTATTACTCGACCTATACTTAGTCCGTTATACTTATGCCAATATTCACACAACACACACACGTAAACCGCATCACGTATATCATACCACTAATATCACATCCTGATCTCTTGCATCCTTCCTTATATGTATACAACACACACTGAGCGATTTACTTAATCGAACCTCAGCACATCTACCGATTATTTATGCACCATCTAGCTATCTCAACTGTCCCCCAAACATTGATTCACTCTAACTTACATTCAAAGTAACTCACTTTCACTAATGACAGGCTTATATTGCACATCAACCCTAACACTCTATATGACTATCCTTTGTGGTACATTGTCCACATTGCATTACACACATCAGGACTCAAAGCCCACTACCCGCCATGTATAATCGTAGTTAAACACTAAACGGTATACTTTATATTGTAGAGTAAACCCTAAGGTGAACATGCAACACACCCACAAGACACATCTTACTTATCAACCCATACAATAGCAACAATCATTCTCGCTACTTGATCTGCGCTGACGTCCAAGAGTTTATCAAGACATTTTCGACTCTTTAGCATACTCTCACTATCCTACAACCTGAGCGACTGGTACACTTATCCACGCACTATCAGTAATTCACATTCATTGCAGACACATCTATGTAATAAACACCACTCTGACCAATCATTAAGAGCACACCTTGGTGCTAAATACAATCTACTTACCAATCTTATAACATGATGTATATCAACACACGTAAATAGGCAACACTCACCGACCATGCACAATCCCTGATATAGGGGCTCTTCTGTCCATGATCATCAATTTTAGCCCACTACCTACACTTTTATGGCACCTAACTAACATTTTTTTATAACAAAGCATGAATCGATTCTGAGCGAACCATCTAATATAGACTCTTGTATCAAACCCAATGACATGGACATTTTATATTTTTAGCTTTAGATACTTTTTAATCTTTAAATTTGTTAAAAAAAGCATGAAAGAATTTTACTACAATGTATGAGTTTACTTATTAGAGTTAAAGCATATACTTTATCTATCAGTATTCGCCACAAAAGACTAAATCAACTTTATTCAAAAAACCATGTACACCCTCACTAGTAGTCTACGTCTATGCACTAGCCCATCCATTCGTAAACACAACACTTTATGTGCAATTAGCAAGCCATATCGTCATCTTGTTGTTTTAAACCTATTCAATAGCTTCACTTACTACGAGTCTAAATTTTCTTATCACATGCTGTTCAAACACCTTGCATCTCCTTCTTGGATCAAGTGCAGTGCTACAGTATATTGCTTATTACCAATTTAAAATATTTCAAATTAGAGTTTTCTGACATGACACGCCTATGCCTTAACTTTCCTCTGATACACCATTTGTCATGAGCATAGTCAATCAACATAATCATTTATAGAGCTCATATACTATATATACATATTATCTAAACTCTAATAAGTTGACGTTTCAATGCTAACCTTTCTCTAGAAACCCTTAAAGACCAGGAATTAGTAATATTCAGAGTCTACTGTCTGCTATTTTAAATCTGTCTCTTACACATAGTCTTTACATACTTTCTGCTTTACTCTTTTAGACTTGCTGACCTTTACTGCTTAACATCTACCTTCCTTTCTTTGATACTATAGTTGCACACACATATGCCCGTGTCCTTCCAGGTCATCGACCTTCACCGTAAATATTTTAACATCATTATACTACGCTAAAACTCATCAATAAAATGACCATAGATAGTCCGTAGTTGTAACAAAAATGCTTCAAATACTACGAGGTGCTTACCTCTCAGATTCTTTACACCCTAAGTGAGTGGATCTAGTAATTCGACGTGCTTTATTTTGCAGCTTAATCGTTGTTAAAAAATATTGATCTAATAAACGTTATTTAGATATCTTTTACGCACTTTTATCCAAATATCAATATTCTGTTTTACTCTTATTTGTCTACATGGTCATACTTAACTCATGTGATTGATACTAATTAGTCCTCGGCACAATTTAATACTGCTATATGTTTAACTGTTTTAACTCATACGTACAAATTTTTTATTCCTTATACATTCATGTATAGTACATGATAGTTTTTCTAATATAACCATTTTTTTAGATAAATAGTTGTTATTGTTAATTTTAGTTTCATTTAAAATAAGTTTTTTCTTTTTAATTATTTCTGAAATTTTATATCATATCTTATTATTTTAATACGTTTATATTAAGTATTTTTCATCGTTCAACTTAGTGTTTATTTGTTAAGCGCTATCTGAAGCCTAATTGGGTTGTTACATCTATTACATTCTGCATACACACAATCCTATCTAATGTAACAAACCGTTAATATCACACTATCACTAGAAACCAATAGACACACTTCAGACACAATTAACATATGATCACTTTACATCTTACTCCATTAGACACAGAGTTTAGCTTACTTGAGTCTTCACAGCAGTCCTCAAAACAACAACACATTTTCCACTATCGTCAACTTTACGAGTCTACCCAAATAGAAACACTTTAATTACAACTCTACACACGTACTCATCAGATTTCACACACAGCTCAACAGATTTACATTCAACAGCTGTATATGCACGCCAGACTTCTACTCTTACACTCACACCTCCATGAATTTACTTACTTCGACACAGATTTACTGTACATCTAGAAAGAGCTTACAACATCACACCACTATCACCACACGTTCCCAATCACACACGCAAACACTCCACGCTTACACTATAAATTGTTTTTTTTTTTGTTTAAAGTATTATAACGAGATCTTCAATCCTGTAACACGCAAATACATACACATACGCATATGTCGCCAAATTTACATATTTACATTCTTTTTATGAAAATATTTCTTAATGCTTCCTCTCATATACCTCAATGCAAGAGCTTTGAACGAACACTTGCATCGAGCTTCTTTAATAACATCTGCGCTATTTCCTATGTAATTTTCCTCTCTGATCCTCTCTATAAAGAATTTACACAAATAAAAAGTGTAATTGTTCTCCTTCGCACCCAGTATTTTTTTAAATAGAATTTCTGATTAAAAATATTTTAAAATACTTTTCCTGATATTTTATGAAGTATTTTATTTAGAAAGAACTAGTAGTTCTATCTTTTGACCTTTAAAATGAGCATAAAGACAAGTGAATATTATAGGTACAAGACCCCTTAGCACGCTCCCTCTAGACATCCGTTAATGATCAGACCTCAACTTTTGATCTATACTGTGGTACTTATGCTGCTCTTACACAACAATGATCAATCAACTTTAAGCCAATTGTAATTTGGAATCACTTAAAGTAAGAAAACTCTGCTTATTCCCGAAGTCATTCGAGAACATAAGAAGGAAAACTTAATTCCTTATTGGAATACTCTGCTTAATCAATTGAACATGTCAGATCAATATTTCAAATGTATTAGCTAATTCTATATTTTTAAAAGCTATCAACTTTATTCAGGCACTACATTGTCTATTTTGCATAGATTTCACTTTTATGCCTTGTATTACCTCGATGTACACCTTTAGAAACATACTATATTTCAAAGGTCTCTCTTTAATGAAATGTCAGGATGTTCTTCTTATTCATTATTCATTAATTATCTTATGTACAATTTATGCACAAATCACAATCCATAATTATACACGTAAAATACAATCAGGACAAACCTCGCACACTCCTTCTAACACGATACGAAAGCTTAGAGAACTCATTCTCTTCGTAAAGACATTCTGAATTGTATGTCGGATAAGTTCAACTTCTATCCCTCTTAGTCATCTGGGGTATTGCGATTCATATAGGCCTAATTCAGGTCAAATATTAATATTTCAAACCTTCCCTTTATTCTACTCTCTCTCTCTCTTCAAATAACTACTGTAAGTGGGCACTCGTATGCTTGTGGCTAAAATTAGCACCTTATAATTTTAGTAGAGAGGACCAATTTTGCTCTGACGGGCTAATTAAAAATCCATATCATTGATCACTAGGTATTAAAAAGTAATTCCGTCATAGAACAAATAATTCATTTGATATTGATAGATTGCAGAAATTTACTTATAAATAACCGAGTCCCATTTCATAAACTGAGAACTACAATGCACTGGAATCTGCTACACCAATGAAATCCTTAGAACCAGTGAAAAGTTACATGTAAAGTAAGGAAACATTCTTTACCTCTCATGATGGTCGGACGAAGTATGTTTTCACACTCATTTCTATCATTTCAATATGCTTAAACCCCATCGTCACGGCGCTACTAGGCCTATGAGCCCCACCCCGAGTCATAAGGCAGCGCATTATCCGTTGCACATCCTGTCATGCAACATCTCCGCAATTGTTGCGTGTCCCGCCGCATCCACCCCGTAGCGGCCGACGAGGCGCGTGCTGCTACCCACACTGCAGGCGCACACCATCTTCTACTAAGCGTTACCGCCAGCCCGCAGTATGCCCTGCAGAGCTGTCAATATTTCACTGTATATACAGCGTTCCAGTCCAAATGCCTGAATCGACAGAACAGAATAAACGAAGTTATTACCATTATCCGTGTGCATGGCACGAGTAACTCACATCTAATCCTATATGAAACCTTCTTCAATAGAGCAGTGATGAGGTTCCAGTAAAACGAATATTTAATCGCAAGCTTTTTTTGATTCGTTATTGAAAAAGAATGTGTTGCTAGTGCTACCCCACTAAGCCTTTCACGCCGATTATGGTATATGCACAAATCGAATTATATAATAGAAGAGTATCGTTGCGTTCTATTTGACCAAAACCTCATTATATGCGGACCAAAACATACCACAGTTATACGCTTTAAGCGTCACCCATGCTCTCTGGCTTTATAATAAAATTTCTCCCGCATATTCGCACTTACAGGTGGATAACATTCCGTGAGAGTATACGTAAACAAATCAATAACAAAGAATTACTGAGCGAACTACACCTCTATATCTTCTCCAATGCGCTCAGACGAGGGAGTCAGGATCCATAGTCGTCAATAGAGTGTCTTATACATTCTATAGGAGATCCCGATGCGGAAATAGCATGTAGGTTATTCATTATTTTTATAGCATAGAATATAAAAATGAGAAATCACACAACCAATTGTCAAAATTTGACTAACCCAACACTAGCGAGCGAAACTCGTAGAGTATTTAGAGAGCGTGGTAAAGAGGCGTATTTCGTAGTCAGAATGAATTACTGTTGTTAAATATTGAGCATTGTGTCAGAATAAACAACACTGTAGAGAGATTACCTTACAAGAATAACTGTTATGAACCTCTAACCTACTTAATATCTGGACAGTAATAACATATTTTCATATCACATGTTAGTTGATAGAATAACAACACCGTGTACAAACAACGCTTCATTTTATCATTTATCTAGCCTGAATTACATCAAACCTCAACATAACATAAATCATTTTAGGACTGAATTTATATCGGATATAGGAATCGCTATTATAAATGAAACAGCATGTATTCCAGAACCTACTATAAGCTCCCTGCATCTACCTACCCAGTTTTCCAGGCCCTAGCGCAGATGAAAAAAAGTGAGAGCTACGTAACGTCGAACCACTTTGTAACAGAATGAAAGACATTTGTGAATATCTAAACGTGCACACGTGCAACGTAATTCATTACATTGGTAATAAACAAGTCTCGCAACTGTGCTACTGTAAAAGCTCAAACACCCATTTAACGTAACATTTACGAGAGAGACCCTCTGTCGCTTTAGAGAAAACAGACGAATGATCTATTTATTCCCCATGAAATACGCAATCTCACTACGCAATCGCAAATTCCAAAAAATGTCTATACACACGCTACAGAAATTTCATTAGAGGCGACTAATATATATAACCAATCCACATACTTTACTGAGAGAGTAAACCTTAATGATTACCTCCTTAACCTTTCATCCGAATTAATACAACTCATGATAGATCCCGAGCTTACTACACACACTTTTACCGATTACTTTGTTAGACTGAATCATATCTAATCAGACCAATGAAACATACTATAAGCGATCGAATAAAATAAAGTGATATGCCATTGCAATAGATAATCTCCATAGCAAAGATTTAGAAGAATTCTAATCTACACAACACATAAACATAAACATATGTAAAAGTATTGAGAGTGTTATAATTATAACTAAATTCGCTGTAATTATCTTTAGTGTCTAACCTTATATATCATCTAATTCTAACATTGAGAGAACACGTACTACTTTATAACACCTGTATAATATTTATTTAGCTTATAGCTACTATATACTAATTAAATGTCTGACCTATATATAATATACTATATGATACTTTTCAGATTGTACCCACAAATGCATCAAATTAATAACTACTGATCATGTATCAATTACAACAATATTATTATAGGAAGTGACCTAGACACGAATGATATATATCTCGTTAGTTTACACACGATTATCACCACATCTCTAGGCCCTTGTGAAAAATAACCAATACTCTATTATATAAAATCGGATTAATTCTTTATTTATTCATTATTCTTATTTAAATATTATGTATAAAAATATATATCACTCATAGGTATCTCTATATATATAAGATTCTCCCAATAGCAATTTTATTCAAACACTCTTTTTACTACTAGTTTCAGGAGACTTATCAACTAAAGCTAGCCTATATTATAGTTGGCACTAACTCTGATTACACCTATATCCTACCATATTAACTATATATATATATTATAGGCGTATAAAGCCCCGCACTGCCCCGTTCTTTACCGTTTTCTGAAGGAGGGGGGAGAGTCTTTTAAGGGCTGACTGACTTCATCACCAAAGGATATATAGCATCGTAAAATACTGCTAGTTACATTATTAATGAAGAGAGAGAGAGAGCGTTTAAATAATTAGGTGGGAACTTTTTATTGTCTTTAATAAATATTTTCATATCACAACAATACTCATATTACAGAGAGCTCTACATAAATCTTTAATACGAGCTCTCTCACGTCGTTTCCAATGACTATAAACACATGAGCCAGTGTTTTATGCATAATACTACCATATATTACAATAATAGAGTCCGCATCACAAAAATCATCATCCTCGACACCCAATCCACACTTATATCACCCACGGCGCATATTAGAGAAAAGGATTCTGCTGTCCCGAGCTCACAATTATAACGTGTAAACACTCTCCTCTAACCTGCCGTGTCGGCGAACTCGCAGCAAAATACCTGCACCTCGGGCGCCACGGGACGAACGGTGTGTGTATCCGCGGCGGAACCCACCACGGTTCTCGGCGCCTTGCATTCGCTATAACTTGCGGGTGGGAACTATTCCACTTGAGCTCGTCAATCCTATTCACATGTTTTCGATCTTTACGCTTTATGTAATTACTGTGTGCGAACAACCTACTTTGCGAGCGTGCAAATACATCACTAGTAATCGGTAAAACATTATCTTCTTATCATGCTAAGCAAACGGTATCCTAACTGCGACTCCAACAATGTCCAATTGAGTAAATATAGAGATCAGTGATACATATAATATATACTTCAACTGAGATAGTTTCGCTATACAAATTGACACTAGTTATTTCCACCTAGATTACTGAAATCTTAAATCCGCGTATTTTGACTACCATGGTACTTATGAATTAAATATATAGAACTGAGTAAGCAAAAAGTTGCATCATACACAATTCACGGGCCTAAATATTAGCCATAAATCGATAGTATTACTGCATTTACCCTCATAGACTAATCTAGTTATTAAATATTCACGTTAAAGAGCCCACTATTATATTAACAGAAAAAAGGATTAAGTTACGAAATATATACTTGAACCTGGAGATATGTCGTCTTAAATCTGCACCGGGATAACAAAAGGTTATACTCTAGTGCAACACATATTCTACAGACGGAGTAGTCAGTTTCGTTAACTGTAAGTATGGTAGCGAGGATATTATGTTTATCTCTTTCAGTGATGGAGACAATTATTCATTATTATAGTCTAGCCTTAGGCTGAGGGCGAATATATGATACAAATATGATACAAATATAAAACGTCGGCCTTTAATAATAAAAAATGATACTCTGTAAATTATCGTAATAAAAGGACTGGAAATATAATTACTAGGCTTATACAGATCAGATTAAATAATTAAGAATCTAAATGAAAATATATAATATTCGTGAGCTGAGATTGAGATATTAGTTAAAAAATACACTAACTAGAAAATTCTAATAAAAATAAATAGTTGAACATGATAGCAATTAGAGTTAACTTATATATTGTTACACGAAGTTTATCCTATTTATAATAACGAAATCCATGAGCTAAAAAAGACTATGCGTAGACACACACAGGAGGAAAATCAGATAAGTCAAAATTAGATCAAAGAAAACTGGTGCATACCTCTTACCGCTTCTGAATTGCTGTTAGAGGAGGGCTCTCACAAGAGGTGACACGTGACTGATTATGCTTTAACTTAATAGTAAATCAAAATATATTATATGTTCCGTCGGAGACCTTTAGATGACCTTGGTGGTATTTTTCTGACTGTGACGAGTTCTTATTTAAGGGTATAAAGAGGGGGGGTGAAGTTATTTCTTCTACTACTTTTCTGTTTCCAGTGCATGTGACGCTCCTTTCCCCCAGTCTGGGAAAAGAAGGTTGTTGTTGTTGATGATAATGATGATTATGATAATGATGATGATGATCATGCTGATAAAAATGAGGAAAATTTTCAATGTAAAGTGAGGGAAGTAATTATCAAAATGTTTTGAACGGTTGGGGAGGATTTCAAATGCAAATCTTTCTATAAAGCTCGTTTTATAATTTGAATGAATTCAATGATAAAAAAAATTAAAATGAATAATTAAATAACAATTTAAATATGAATACAAAAAATTATGTGATGCTGTGAAATCAGAACAGGATTGTCAACAGAAAAAAGAAAAAGAAAGCCATCTGTTGTGTTTGTTAAATTTTTTGTAGTTTTGAGGGGGAAAATGAATTAAAATTAGAATTTAATAAACATACATTTTATAATACAGTAAATACGCTATAATTTACCACTGGCATAACGATTTTTGCACTTGTGGTGGCTATGATAAGAAAGATCTAATTCTAAAATGCACCAAGATATAACTAAGTATGCAACTCAATATCAAGCAAATGAAATTAAAAATATGATAATATTTATTCCTTTCAAACAGCACATTAAAATTCTTTTTAAATAATTGCATAACAATTAATAAAAGGCCAAATTAAAATTCTTTGTATACCCTGTTGAGTTTTGGCACTTTTTCAAGATTCCAGTTTTTCTTCTCAGTTTATTCCACACAAGACAAAAGGTTTAGAAGACCTCGCAAGTTGTCCCTGAAACTTGCATAACACCAATGAAATTTATTAACCATTTTACATTTTCATAAGCTTTCATCCACTAACTGGAAAGATTTATGTTTTCAGTAACATTTTTGTCAAACTTATAAACAGAATAGACGCTAGAGACAATATGTAAATTCACAATTTAATTAAAACTTTAATGGACAAAAACACAAATAAACATATTTACCATATAAAAAATTATTAACTTAAGTAATTAATATACAATGTAACTGCCAGTTTTAGAAATATTTTTATATAACTTATGTAACATAGCAATCTCTTCCTCCTTTCTTATTAATTATGGTGTTCCTCAAGGTTCTGTTTTATCTCCAACTTTATTCCTTCTTTTCATCAACGATCTTCTTAGCTGCACTTCTAACTCTGTTCACTCTTATGCCGATGACTCAACTCTCCATTCTTCCACTCATTTTAATTGTGCTCCCTCGTTTATATCTAGAGTTGCCTCTCGTCTACAGCTTTCTGATTCAATTCTTGCCGATTTGGTCGGAATTTCTCTGTGGGGTCACCTCAACCTTGTGAAGTTTTCAAACTCTTGAAACTCAACTTCTTCATATCTCTGCTCTTAAAATACTTCCACTTTTCCTATTGCCCTATTGACGGCTCTATATGTCTTACCCGTTAAACAACAATAAACATTCTAGGGACTAAAACATAATAGTCATTGTCTTGAAGACCCTCGACATCACATTCGTTGTATGCTAAAATGCCTCTTAATAAAAAGCTGGAAATTCTGTCAAAGATTGCGTGAATTTTTTTTCAGTTCTGCTCAGATGCTCGTTATATAAAGGCTCTTAAATTCGTTCCTGTATGGAAAATACTGTTCCCAATTTGGGGGTGGTTCCGGTTCCCACCCTCAGCTTTTGGATAGAGTTTGGAAGCTAAGGCTAAAGAGGGTTTATAAAACGTGTCCATAACTTTCTGACTCCCTTGACCCTCTTTCTCTGCGTCGTGACGGCTCGGTGCCCTCACACCTGCTTTTCTCATAGGTATCTACAACGCAGGTGCTTGAGAAGAAATTGGACCTCTCGCTTCCTCCACCATTGCGTCGCCGCTCGTATAACAGAGGTGCCTTGTCTCTCATGATATATTGTGTGACATATTGGGGAGACTCAGGATACTGCGATTTGTGTACCTCCTTCCGTTCCAGCCACATCTTGTGGAACTTCCTTGCACTTCTATTATTCCCCCGCTATATTCAATCTTCCTCTATTTAAATCCCGCGTCTGCGCCAACTGAGGGAATTGCGTTAGGCAAAGGGGACAGGGTGGGTTTACTTTCCATTTATTTTAATGTTTTCTTTTATGTAATTTTTTTTTTTTTTTTATTTAATTATTTTTTTTGCCCCCTCCTTTTGAAAAGGGCATTGCCCGTGAGTGGTGGTATCATGTAAAAAAAAAAAAATTAAAATCACACACACACACACACACAAACACACACACAACACACACACACGCGCCACACAACACACACACGCACGCCATTACGCACGCACGCACGCAAATACATACACGTACGCACACATACACACACACACACAATCACGCACGCGCGCGCGCACACACACACACACGCACACACAAGCACGCACGCACGCACACGTGCTGTGAAGAAAGTAGTGAATGAAAGAATAAATGAGTATTAAAATGGCTTAGACATAAAGAAAGGATGAATGATAGTCGATGGGTTAAGCGGGTGTATAGAGATAAGTGTGTTGGAAATCAACTGGATGGGAGACAAAGGAAAAGTGGATTGAGTTAATTAGTGAATGAAGGAAAAAATGTGAATTTAGCACAAGCGAGAGGATGAAAATGAGGAATCAAGCGTGTTAGGAGCTGTGCAGTGTGCAGAAAGGGGTGAATGAGAGAATAAATGAGAGTATTACGATGGTTGGGCATATAGAAGGATGGATGATAGTTGGTTGGTTAAGCGGGTGCATAGAGATGAGTGAGTTGGGAATCCACTGGCTGGCTGACAAAGAAAAAGTGAATTGAGTCAGTTAGTGTGTCTGAAGGAAACGAATGTGAATTTACTCCTATTAGTGCATAATAGGAGTAAATGGCGTGGATTCGTGAGGGAGTATGGTTGTACGCCAGGCCAAGGGGATGAACTCTGACATTGAAGAGATACCACAATGGGTGACTGTCACGGTATTGAGAAGATTCATGGCGGATTTTAGCCGTTGTAACGGTCTCGCATTTAGGGATGTGAGGGGAGGTTGTGATCTTCCACTTAGATATTTTGATTCTGGTGTAGGTTAGAGCATCCTATACCCAGTTCTGGGGAACCGAGTGGCAGCTAATGATGATGATAAGTTAATTAATTCCTAACACATAATTGTGTTTGTCTTACAAGCATAAATTAAAGTAAAAGACAACTTTTTTTGGATATAGGGACAGTCATTTTTCTAAATCATAACTAATGTAAGAAGATATTATGAAACTTTGCTTTTCTACTCTTTATTGTTACATAAATTTAATAAAAAAAAATACTATATAAGAATAAGCTTGAAGGTTCAAAAGGAAGGAAAAAAATAAATACGTAAATTTAACACATTACTGCTTAATGTGCTCTGATGTAAAAATGATTATAATATAAACAATAAATAATACAAGATTATATATAGTATATGTTTCATATATAAGATTCTTAAAAAAGAAATCCTCTTACTTTCAAATTCATATCCTTTTCCTGTAATATAAGCTTATTGTGCTTTTCTACTTCATGATTAATTTTTATATTCATTTCTTCTTTGAGTGTGTTCAGGTCCTGAGTCTTTGTCTGGAGAGCCTCTTTCAATCTTTGTACTTCCCGCGTCAGGAAATCATTCTCACCATCTGATTTTTCACGCTCAGTCATCCATGAGTTCTAAGTAAAATTAATTTAAAAAAAAAAATAAGACTATAATTTAAAGAAAAATTGATAGATCATATATATATATACCGGTATATATATATATTATATATATATATTATGATGTGGTGTATATATATATATATATATATAATATATATATATAAAAATATATATATTATATATATATATATATATATATATATATATATATATATATATATATATATATATATATATATAAGTTGAGTGGTGTGGTGTGAAATGTGTACGTGCTGGTGTGAAAGAGAATGAGAGAGGGAGAGAAGGAGTTTGCAATTGTTGATGAGTGACCCTGGTGGTACAAAGCTACTGGTAGGACTTTGTTGTGTGTGAGTCCTAGAATTCCTAATGGTTAATTTAAAGTTGCAAACGATGCTATGTGTGGTTGTGACGTATGGACGTTATGGTCCATCTGAGGGAAATGTGAAGAGAGTACGATTTTTTGGGATAATTAGTGAATGATGCTATGGGATGGGGTAAGTAGGATCTTCAGATTGATAGTGTTTGGGGGACCTTAAATGGTTGATAGGTGATCAAAAAGGGATGGTAAAACAAGTGGTTTTTTGGGGTGGCGGGAGGAAATGAGAATGGTAGGAAGGTGATTGATTTCTGTGAAGAGAGAGTATGTGTGTAAGTAAATACTTTCGCTTTAAACACAAGAGTATCCATAAAGTATACTAGAGCTGGTGGGTGTAGGTAGAGATGGTTATCGAAGTGAAAAGTATGCTTGAATTTTGTGTTGGTGAAGCAGGAGAATGTTGAAGAGTGTGTTTGATGTTAAATTTTCAGTGAGGGGTTTAGGGAATGGGAATTATCGGATCATTATGGTTGTTCTATGTAAAAATTAAGTTAGTGGGGCTTTGGATGGAGAGGAAGGTGATACGAAAGGAAGTGGTTAAAATTAAGAGTGAGATTAAGTACAAGACAATAATGGATAAGTATGTAAGAGCGCTCGCATGATAAATCGGTTGATGTGAACAAGTTGATAATGAACAAATCTGGGGCAAATGAAGGAAGCATTGTTAGTAGTGCAAAGGAGTGTGTGGATGTGCTAAAGTAGGATGTAAGAATGGTAAAACAGCGAATGGTGAATGAAGAGGTGATCGAAAGCGGTAAAAAACGAAGCGTGGTTGAATGTACTTAAAAGCAATGATTAAATTTCAAAAGAAAGATGCTTGAATTATATACAGGAGGAAAAAAGAAATACTAGAAGGTGCATACGTAGGAGACAAACAAGAGGTAATTGAACATTTGGAAGGAGGATGACTGAGGACATACAATGGGAAATAGGAAGCTCTTCTGGAAGGAAGCGCGAAAGGTTCAGAATGAGCATAAGGGGAATCTGCTTAGAATAATGAAAAGGGATGGTGCTTTTGTAACTGATGAAATGGAAATGAGGAGGGAGTGTGGAAAAGAACACTTCGAAAATCTGCCAATATTACCAGTAATGATGAGGTGTTTTAGTGAATGTGTGTGGTTTTTGATGGGTGCAAGAGGAATAGGTATTTGGGGATGAGTTTATTAGCAGGGTAGTAGGGAGAAGTGAGAAAGTTGAAGAATGGTTATTCTGCAGATATATGAAATTACCAGTGAAATGATCAAGAGCGGAGGCGGGATGGTGATTTGATTGGATTTGGAAGTGTGTAATAAAGCGTTTTATGAGGGTATAGTTTCCATAGGGATTGCAGTGAAACAGTGCCAGTCACATTTATTATAAGGCGTAAGGGAGAAAAGGGGAATGTCAACGAACAGTTATACGGGGACTATAAGTTTATTCGAAGTGTTGTAGGGAAGGTATATAATGCTGGTATTTTGGTTGAAGAGTGCGTGAGTGACTGAGGGACTGGTTGGTGAAAGAACAAGGTGCGTTTTAGGAGTGGTAGAGATTGTGGATCAAATCTTTACATGAAACA
This sequence comes from Trachelipus rathkii, assembly GCA_015478945.1. Classification (NCBI taxonomy): domain Eukaryota; kingdom Metazoa; phylum Arthropoda; class Malacostraca; order Isopoda; family Trachelipodidae; genus Trachelipus; species Trachelipus rathkii. Next base: position 36,300 of record JABUQX010029763.1, read on the forward strand.
ATATTGAGAAAATGAGGGAAGAAGAAGAATAAATTATATTAGGTTTTATAATGGATTTACAACAGGCGTATGATAGAGTTTAAATAGGGGGAGCTTTCATGGCAGGTTATTAGTGATATTGGGTGGTTTGGTGGTAGGGCTTCTGAATGGAATCAAAAAGTAGTGTATGACGATAGTGAAGCCGATGTGTAAATAAAATGGTGTCAATGGGAGTTGGTTTTAGGATTAATAGCAGAGATGAGACATGGGTTGTGTTATGTCCTGCCTTGGTTATTACAATGGTATTGGGATGGGGTTCTGAAAGAGATTCGAGGTGGGGATGGCAATGGAAATGGTGTTAGAAGATGGAGAATGGAGAGGAGTGAGGAGTGCCCTACCTATTATATGCGGATTTGGTTTTTGTGTGGCGAATTTGGAAGAGAGTTTGAGAGGTATTGTAGAGAGATTTGCAGGGTATGTAAGAAGGGGGGGTTGAAAGTAAACGTAGATAAGGAGTAAGGTTATGGTTGTGGAGTGAGGACAGTCCTCCCTCGCTGTCAAGTTATGTTAGATGTGAGCAGCTGAGCAAGTGTCTGAGTTTAAATATTTAGGGTATGTGTTGAATGAGAAAGGAAACAAATTATGCAGAGTGTAGTAGGAAAAGGGTTGTGATGGCAGGAAGGTTGCTGGTGGAATTAAATCGTTGGTGAGTGTAAAGGGACTAAGTCTTGAGTGCGCTAGAGTCTTACATGAGCTTATGTTGTTGTGTTATTGTCTGGTAGTGAGACTATGGTCTGGAATAAGAGTATAGAGTTCAATGTGTCAGATGGACGAACTCTTAGGGGCTTAGGTGTGAAAAGAAATAATAAAGTGAGGAATGAACGTCTTAGAGAGTTAGAGAGTTGTGTGGAAGAAAGGGGTAAATGAGAGAATAAATTAAAGTATGTTGAGATGGTTTGGTCATGTGGAAGGTGAATGATAGCCGGTTGGTTAAGCGAATGTATAGTGGAGAGTGGGTTGGGAACCGCCGGCTGGGAGACCGAAGAGGAAGTGGATGGAGTCGGTGAACGAATGCCTGGAGGAGAAAACTGTGAGTTTGGCAGAGTGCAGAATAAAGGTGCATGATAGGAGAGATGGCGGGGTTTTTGTATGGGGCATGGTTGTGGCCCACCTGGGCAAGGGATGAACCCTTACAATTGACGAATTTACCAAGTGAGGGTCCGTCGCGGTCCATTGAAGCTCTAGGGTGGATTTTCTGTCTGTGACGACTTCTCACTAATTAATGGTACAGGAGGGGGGGGCGGTAAGGCTGGGCTTTCTTTTCGACGTTTTTCATGTTCTCCTACTGCTTTTTCTTTTTCCTGATGCTTGTAACACACCTTACCCCCAATCTTGGGGGCAAAGAGGAAGGTGAAGAAAGAAAGAAAGAATATATATATATATATAGTATATCTATATATATATATATATATATATATATAATATAGTATATAGTATATAGTGACCAGTATATATATATATATTATATCTATATAATATATATATATATATATATATATATTAATATATATTATATATTATTATATATAGGGAAACGTTGAAGAGAGTACGTTTTTTGGGTAATCTGAATGATGTTTGGATGGAGTGAGTAGGAGCTTCATATTGGTAGTGTTGGGGGAGCTGAATGGTTGGATAGGTGATCAAACAAGGGATGGTATAACAGGTGGTTTTGGGGGGTCGGGAGAAAATGAAAATGGTAGAAAGGTGATTGATTCTCTGTGAGGAGAGAGGTATGTGTGTAAGTAATACTTCTTTAACACACAAAGTTAATCCATAAAGTATAAGCTAGAGTTTGGTGTAAGGTACGAGATGGTATGCGAGTAAAAAGATGATTGATTTTGTGTTGGTGAAGTAAGGATATGTTGAAGTATGTGTTGGATGTAAATCAGTGAGGGTTTTAGGAATGGGATTATGGATATTATTGTGTCCTATGTAACTTAATAGTTAGTGGTGCTTGGATGGAGAGAGAAGGTGATCACGAAAGAAGTGGCCGTAAAATTATGAGTGAGACTAGGTTAAGCGAACAAGGTAATAGGAGAAGTAATGTAAAGAGCAACGCTACTGTAACACGGTTGAATGTAGTAACCCAGGTTGATCGACTGACGAAATCTGGGTAGCAATGAAGGAGCACTGTGGTTAGCATGCAGAAGAAGTTAAATGGGCGGAGATGTGCTAAAGTAGGAAGGTAAGAATGTTAAACAGTTGAGCTGGTGGAAGTGAAAAGTGATGCGAGGCACGTTAAAGGGTAAAAAAGGAGAGCGTCGGTTGAATGATACTAAAGCAAATTGATGAAGTTTCAAAAAGAAAGATGCTTGGAATTATATAAGGAGGAACAAAGAAATACTAAAAAGGTGCATACGTAGCAGAAAACAAGAGGTAAATGAACAGTTTGGAAGGGAGGAATGAATGGGGACTTAACAAGGGAGTAGGCAAGCTCTTCTGGAACGGAAGCACGAAAGTTAAGATATATGAGATAAGGGGGAACGCGTGCTTAGAATAAAATGAATAGGGATGGTGTTTTTTGTAACTGATAAAGTGGATGTGAGGGGAGTGTGGAAAGAACACTTCGAAAATCTGCATAATAGTTGGCAGTAATGAAGCGGTGGATATTGAATGGTGTGTGGAGTTTGATGGTCAAGAAGAAATAGGTTGTTTGGGGATAAGTTCATTAGCAAGGAGGAGGTAAAAGGAAGAGTGAGAAGTTGAAAGATGTAAGTTAACAAGTAATAATAAATTTGAACTCGGTGAAATGAATTAAGAACGGAGGCGAAGATCGTGATTGATATTACGTTGGAATGTGTAAGTAAAAGGCGTTTATGAGGGGGATAGTCCAAGGGATTAGAGGGAGAGCAGTAGAATAGTCCCTATAATAAGGGTAAAGAGATGAAGGGGAATCTGTAGAATGAACTATTGGAATTAGTTATTGGAGTTTTAGGGAAGAGTATTATGCTGGTGTTGGTGTCGAATGATGTGGCGTGAGTGACTGAACGGACTGAATTTGGTGAAAGAGACAAGGTGCAGTTTAAGGAGTCGGTAGAAGGATGTGACACGTCAAAATCTTTAAGCGAACTAAATGATGTGAGAACAAATGAAGGAGCAGAAGAAATAAAAATGTATTTCGGGTTTTATGGATTTGCAACTAGGCGTACGATGAAGGGTACAATATGGATTGCAGCTCTATGGGCATGGTGTTTGAGTGATATATGGGTAGTTGGTGGTGGCTGTCTGAATGGAATCAAAAGTAGTGAAGCGTGGGACGATAGTGAGGCGTGTGTAAAGAATAAATGGTGTCAAATTAGTGATTGGTTTATTATTAATGGCGGAGTGAGGCAGGATTAGTGTTATGGTCTCCTTGGTTTTCAATTTGTATATCGAATGGGGTTATGAAGAGAAAATTAAAGGGGGTGGCAGGATAATGGGTGTCGGAGAATGAGATCGAGTGGAGGTGCCCTACCTATTCTATGCGGATGATTTTGTTTTGTGTGGCGAATCTGAAGAGAGTTTGAAGAGGATTGGTAAGAGATTTGGCAGGGTGTATAAAAGGAGGGTTGAAAGTAAACCGTAGATAAGAGTAAGGTTATTCGGTTGTGAGTGAGGGACAGTCCTCATGTGCAGTTCTGTTTTAGATGCGTGAGGCAGCTTGGAAACGTGTGAGTTTAAATATTTGAGGGGTAGTGTGTTGGATGAGAAGGGGGAGACGGTAATGATGCGAGAGGGGTAGTAAGCGGACAAGTTGTGAAAATGGCAGGAAGGGTTTGCTGGTGCATTAAGGTCGTTGTGAACTGTATAAGGCACTAAGTCTTGAGTGCGCTAAAGGGGATCTTACATGAGGGTATGGTTGTTACTTGTGTTAATTGTATAGTAGTGAGACCTATGGTCTGGAATAATAAGTATAGATTAAGAGTTGCCAAAGTGTTTCGAGATGGACAAGTCTTGGGGCATGCTCGGTGTGAAGAAGAATTGCCATAAAGATGAGGAATGAACGTATTAGAAGAGCTGTGGTGGGTGTGAAGAAGGCGGTAAATGAAAGCAATAAAATGAAGTATGTTTGAGATGGTTTGGTCATACGTAAAGGATGAATGATAGTCGGTTGGTTTAGCGGATATATAGTGGCGAGCGTGTGTTGGGAACCGACTGGCTAGAGAACCGAGAGAAAAAGTGGATGTGAGTCGTGAATCGCGAATGGTCTGAAGGAGGAAATGTGAGTTTGGGCAGAGGCACGAGAAATAAAGGTGGCATAATACGGAGTTGAATGGCGGGCGTGTTGGTATGGGGGCATGGTTGTGGCCCACTGGGCCAAGGGATGAACCATAACTGGACGATTTACCATAGTGAAGGTCCGTCGCGGTCCATGAAGCTCTAGGTAGATATTTCGTCCTGTCTGTGACGGGTTTTCACTAATTAATGGTAAGAGGGGGCGGTAAGGCGGGCTTTCTTTTCGATTTGTCATATTCTTCTACTGCTTTACTTTCCCGATGCATGACACCGCACTTCCTTCCAGTCTTGGGGAAAAGGTATTTAGAGAAGATGAAAGATAAAGAAGAAGAATATATATATACTATATATATATATATATATATATATATATATATATATATATATATAGAAAGTAGTATGGTATATACTTATATATATATATTATATATAGTATATTATATATGTTATATATTATAATATATATATATATTATATATATATAATCATCATCATTGTATGGTACCTTTAAATCCTTAAGACAAGATGAAAGATAAGTAATTTTGTTTTCAAGTGAGGCAGGAATAAGACTTAAAGAAAGGTGGCATAGCTCTTTAAAGCGATTCCTTTCGACCACTTCTAATTCGAGGGATATCTTCCGAATATGCACACCTGATGTTTCACTGTAAGACATTCTCAGAACGGAAACCAATCCAGCTTTGTTCAGAGATGGTGCATCAACACCTGATACTCTTAAGACAAGAACGAATCTGATGATAGATAATAATAATAATAATAATAATAATAATAATAATAATAATAATAATAATAGTTTTCTTTTTTTGTTTAAGTTTTTTTTTGTATTGTTTATACCGTAATAGTATTTGCTTTTTTGCCTAATTGTTAAACAAAGTTTACATATAAAGGTTCAGAATAATAATAAAAAAAGTTTATTTAAGGGAAGTTGGGTTTGCCCTAAAGGCTTTCGTTGATTATAACGGTTGATCATTGAAACCCATTATACTGGAACACTGGTATGTAAGCTAGCTGTGATCACAGGGAGGTTACAACATCGGGTTTAAGTAGAGATGGATGATTCAACGAGTGTTACGGGCAAACAAAAGGAGATAAAGAAGAATAGATGGGAAAGGAAGAAGAATATGTCCTGTGTTTCAAGGAGATGGGATTGGAGCAAATGATTATAATCTGTAGGGGGAAAAAAAAAGAGTGGTGGTAAAAGTTGGATGGAAAAGATTATGAATGTCCAGGTGGTGAAGTTCTGATAAATTTGGGAGAAAAGGTTTTGAAAGTATTTGTAATATAAATGTGGATGATTTAGGAAAGGATGAAGGTATGAAGGTGTTAGAAGAGTTGGACAAAAAATACGGTAAGGAGAAACAGCGCAATAGACATGACAGAACACTGGAATTTTTTTTATATAAAAGGAGAAAAAGAAAGCATGAGGGAATATGTAAACAGATACGAGGTGATTGAAAGTAAGTGTAAGATGACTGGTAGAGTTGATTTAGGTGAAGATATGAGATGTATACATTTACTGGAAGGAGCAAATCTGGATACAAGTCAGAGACAGGTGATGTTAGCGTATTGTGGTGGTAAGGATGATTGGGTGTTTCAAAACTTTAAGGAAGGTCTAATAAATGTGTGTGAAGGTTTGGGAGTGAAAGCAGTAGAAAGAAGTGGATGGTGGACAAAAGAAAAGATTGAATGTACCTCATGAAAGGGGAAAAGATAGTGAAGAATTAAGAATTAATAAGAAGAAAAATTTGGTGAGATTACGAGATGTATTTTATACCTTGGTTGTTTGGAAGGGAATCGTTAAAAAGGATGGAAGTTAATATGAAACTGAAAAAAGATGAATTGAATATAGGTGTTTTTAATAATTCGAAAGTTAGATGTATGGTGAATGAAAAGGGACACTTGAAGATTGGTATAAGAAAAGGGTTGATT
>JABUQX010029763.1:47500-52500 GCA_015478945.1 Trachelipus rathkii
AAAGGAAACAACCAAAGGAAACAACCAGACCAAAAGAAATAACCAGAACAGAAGGAAGAACCAGAAATAGGAAAATATTATCTAAGACAAAAGAATAGATCATCATCATATTTAAAATGGGTTACACTGTTTCCCATCGTATAATCATTCATAATCATCATCATCACCAATCATAAAAGGAACATCAGATTACAAAGAGATACTACTTCATCGAACCTTGAACCCTGAGAGGTAAGTTACCACGAATTTATCAAGTGCGCAACTCTGCTCGCCGGAAAATATCAGAATGATATCTAGCAAAGAAAGATGCCCTACCTTTTCAGGGAAAGAGGAAGAATACAGAAATTGGAGAGAACGAGTGGAGGATTGGTTGATAGTGGAAGAAAAAGTAAAATATCCTGGTTTGGAAATACGTCTAGCACTGAAAGATAAAGCCCACGAAATATGTATAGATTTAGAAAGAGAAGAGTTAAAGAAGGATAAAGAAGGAGTAGAATTGATATTAAAAACCCTGGATGCAGTATATAAAAAAGACAGTAGGATGGATAAATTGGAGAAAACCATGAAATTATTCCGAATTGAAAGAAGAAAAGATGAAACCATGAAAGATTATATACTAAGATATGAAAAATATTCCAGGGAATGTGAAAATGCGGGAGGTGGTAAAATGTCACAGGAAATGAAAGGAAGTCATCTTCTGGGACAAGCAAAATTGAATTCAAATGATCTTCATGTAGCGTTGGGAGCCTGCGGCAAGGAAGAATATAGCTATGGAAATATTAAAAACGTACTCACACGTATTTTTCAGGAGCAAAAGGAAAAAGAAGAGAATAAAGAAGCTTGTTGGATGGAAGGGGACAAGAAGAATCCTGTTAACAAGAAATACGGAACCGTTACGAAATGTTTTAAGTGTAGATCGGAAACACATTGGGCGAATAAATGTCCAGTGAATAAGAGAACATGTTATATTTGCAAGGCAAGTGAACATTGGGCAATAGATTGTCCAAAGAACTGGAAGAATAAAGACAAAATAGAACAAATAGAAAGAAATGAAGGCAATAAAAGAGAAGAAATAAGATACGTCTGGAAAATGAACAATGATGAAGAACAAGAAAGTTTAGAGGAACTGCAAGACGAAATATACGGCATAATAGACTCCGGAAGTGCAAGAACAGTGTGTGGTAATTTTTATATGGAAAGAATTTTGAGTAGATTAACCAAAGAACAAATTGAAGAAATGAACAATAAAGCTATAGAAGATCACACTGTGTTTCATTTTGGAGAAACATTATGTAAAGGGATAAAGAATGTTGATATACCTACAAAATTAATGGGAAACAAAGTAAGTATAAGAACTACAATAATAGAAGGAAACGTTCCCTGGTTGATTGGAAAAGAAACTTTAGAGAAAATAGGAGCAGTAATAGACTTCGAGAAAGGAATAATTATAGCAAAGCGTTTTTCAGACTACATAATACCATGTAAAGGGAAGAATGAAAAACATCTGAAGATTGCATTGATAAAGAAATTGGAACCGCACAAGATGTGGCTTGGAATAGACAGGGAATGGTGGACCAACAAGGAAATAATTGAAAAAGAATAGAAAAACTGCATTTACAATTCGGACATGCTAGTAGTGGAAAATTAATTGGAATTTGTAATGATGCATATAAGAAGAATGAAGAGTATCAAAGATTTAAGAAGACCTTGGAAAGGAAAATAATAGACATAGTAGGCAAGTGCGATACATGCATAAAATATAAGAAAACACCAGCTAGGCCAATAGTGGGAATGCCTATGGCAAAACATTTTAATGAAGTGGTGGCCCTTGATTTAGGAGAAATAGAAAATAGAAGATTTTTAATGATGGTGGATCTAGCAACGAACTATTGTCAGGCAGCATGGATAAAAGATAAAAATCCACTGACAGTGGTAAAAGCATTTATGGGAAAGTGGCTGTCTGTACTCGGAACACCTAGTAAGATTTTATCAGACAATGGATTGGAATTCCAAAATGAAGAAATGAAAATCCTAACGGAAAAATTTGGAATCACCATTATGGCAACTCCATCAGAAAGTCCCTGGAGTAATGGAACATGTGAAAAAATGGTGGGATTGGTGAAAGATGGAGTGAGGAAATTGAGAGAGGATACTACACAAAACTGGGAGATAGCACTGATGTGGACAATAGCAGCAAGGAATAGTTTATTAATGAAAGATGGAGTATCACCTAATCAGATAGTTTTTGGAAAAAACAATTACACATCCCAGAGTATAAACAACGAGGAAATAACAACGAATGATTATGAAAATGCATATGACACACTCTTGGAGAATCTACAAGCAAGAGAAAAGGCTAGAATAATACATGTACAACAGGAGGCTGATAAGAGATTAAACAAAGCCTTGTCCAAGCCCATAAGAGAACATCATTTGGAAGAAGCAAAAATAGGAGATCTTGTGTATTATAAAAGAAACATGGAAAAATGTTGGAGAGGTCCTGCAAGAGTCATCGGTAACGATGGAAAGACAGTAGTAGTGAAACATGGGGGCACCCTACGAGAAGTAGCCAGAGTGCATATCACGAGAATAAAACAAACAGTAAATATTGAAGAAGGGAAAGAAGAAAATCAAAGAGAAGAAATACAGGATGATACATTGTCTGAATCAGACACTTATGGTTCAGAGACGGATGAAAGTGAAAAGGAGGACGATGAAGTAAGGGTGGTTATACAAGAAGAGCAAGAAGATCTAAGCGAAACGGAATCAGAAACAGAACCTGAATCAGAAGAAGAAGAAGATGAGAACCAAGGAGAGGAAGAACAAGAAACACCGAAGGTGAGATTGGGGGAATCTTATGAGATAGTGGACAAAGAAACAAAGGAAAAATCAAGAATAAGAATAACAAGTAGAGCTGGAAAAGCAACTAGCCAAAAATGGTCAGATAGCTACAACATAATAGATTTAGATCATGGAAATGAGAAATGGATAGATTTGAGAAATTTCCAAGATATAAAACATATAGATGGGGATGAAATATGGTTAGGAGATTTCGAAAATGAAGAGATACATAGAGCAAAAATGGATGAACTTAGTAGCTGGAAAAAGAAAGGAGTGTACGAGTCTGTACAAGAAAGGAATCAAAAAGCTATTACAACTAGATGGATCATTACAGAAAAATCAGAAAACGGAAGAAGAAAATGCAAAGCCCGCCTTGTTGCTCGAGGTTTTGAGAAACAAGGAGATTTAACAACTGATTCACCAACATGTGCCAACGAATCATTAAAAATGTGTCTTGCTGTAATTGAAAAATGGATGGAAATGCAAAACATTAGATATTAAAACAGCTTATCTACAAGGTAAACCCATAGAGAGAAATGTGTATTTAAAACCTCCAAGAGAAGCAAAAACCAACTACCTATGGAAGTTGAAGAAAACTGTGTATGGCTTAAAGGACGCAGCGAGAATATGGTACGAAAGCATCATGGACATAATAAAATCACTTGGAGGAACAAAGAGTAAGTTGGAACCAACTATAGTATATTGGAGGAAAAACAGCCGAATCATCGGCCTCATGTGCATACATGTGGACGATATTTGCTATGGAGGGAATATTGAGTTTGAAGAAAAAATAATTCTAGAACTAAAAAGGAAATTGGAAATAGGAAAAGAGAGTGAAAGGAAATTTTGTTACATTGGTTTGAACGTGGATCAACGAAATGAGGAAATTATCCTAGAGCAGAATTCCTATGTAAGAAATATGAGAGTACCAGATAAAAAAAGATTTAAGGAAGAAAGGATATTAAATAAAGAAGAACAAACAGAATACAGATCAATGGTTGGACAATTAAACTGGATAGCTCAACAAACCAGACCAGAAATATCTTACAATGTAAGTGAAAGAAGTAAATTTTGTAAAACGGCAACAACAAGAGATATGAAAAAAGTAATAAAAATTATAGAACAAGTAAAAGAAAAGGAAAACCAGATAATCATTCCTACCCTTAAGGGAAGAACAAAAATGGAAATATTTTCAGATGCCTCTTTTAATAACGTGGGAAATGGACAATCAAATTGGGTACATATTAAGTATAGCGGATGAATGTAACAACAGGAGTCCTCTATATTGGAAATCGTGCGGCTAAGAGAGGCGAGATCAACTCTAGAAGCGGAGGCATTGGGTTTAGGTGAGGCTGCCGATGCTGGAATATATCTGAAAGCTTTATGGGAAGAAATAACTGAAGAAAAACTACCGATATTGATGAGAACAGATTGTCAAAGCCTTGAAAGAGCACTACACTCAACTTCGGCAGTACTAAATAAAAGACTAAGAATAGATATGGCCTATCTCAAAGAAATACTCGAGGAAAAAGAAATAGAAGAAATCAAATGGATAAAATCACAGGAACAGATCGCAGACATCTTAACAAAAGAGGGTGTAAAGAAAGAAAATATACTGAAATATGTTAACAACGTAATAACGTAATATGAAGACATACTCATACATATAGCAAGACACATATAGCAATGGAATAAACAAGAATAAGAAGAAAAAGAAAAATAGAAAAAAAAAGAAAAAAAGAAAAAAATAGTATGAGTTTGATAATTATTTTATATTCTATGCCAGTAGTTTTAGAACAAGAAGTATATGTATCGTCGTAGCGGGTAGTTTATGATTAAAAGATAATAATGAAACTAATATATATAATATTATTGTTTCAGAAATTGTAGAAATAAATAAATGAATAAATAGAAATAGTTTATTAAAGTAAAATTAACTTTAAGAGTCGCAGGCTTTCCATTACAACGCCTTTAGTATTTTTTCTGTTTTTAATTGATATACATTTATAAAAATTTATAAAGAGAAACAACAAGAATTATAAGAATACAAGGAATAGAGAAAACAATTAGGAAGAGAAAAGGACATTGGAAAATAATAAAATAATAGAAAGAACCAAGAACATAGGTTGCGCAACCAAAGGAAACAACCAAAGGAAACA
>JABUQX010029764.1:0-25000 GCA_015478945.1 Trachelipus rathkii
AAGGTTGACAAACCGGCGAGAAATTGGACAAAGAAATAAGAATTTTTACTATAGGATTTGAACAATTAACGTGAGTACGTTGAGAGGTAAGGAGGAGGAGATTACAGACTTAATGACGGAGAAAAGATTGAACGTGATGGGAATGTGTGAAACGGGATACGAAAGAGAGGGTCCAAGAAGAATACATGAAGACTTTGTACTGATATTATATATAATTTTTTTTGGGTTACGGAGCTCTCGTAATTATGAGGTGGCGTAGAGTCGGAAATTCTAGGAGCCCAAACTTGTTAAGCTGTTATCCCTCCAGGAGGCTGAATTGGACTAGATAATCTAGTCTGGCCGAGATTCAGAATCGGAATCTCTAGTAACCAAAGTTATCTATTGTCCCCAAGAGTCGGAATCGTGAACTAGATATCGTACTGGCCTGGCCTTTGCGATTCAAATTCTCTTGATACTATAACCTATAGTTTCTTTTTGATGGCTCCAGGACAGTCTCGCAATCGGAAGCCCAGAACTCATGAAAGCTCTTTTATTCTGTTCTAGGAGTTGGACTCAGAAACTTTTTAAAGTTCTGTATTCGGCTCGCAGATGATGAAGTTCAGGACCAAAAGAATTTCTATAAGGCCTTTATCCGATCACACTTGTGCATAAAAGATCGGTTCACTATTGTTCTTACTGGCACGACTTCTGAAACTAAGCCTAGGATAAGCCTACAACGGTAAATTACAGCCTCCGTAATGTGTTATACTAATAATAATCGAAGATTAATATGCTATCTTATCATTTGAGCACGTATTGCTGACATAACTATTATGTGCTGAGCCTGATGACGTTTGTGAAAAATAAATATAAAAAGAATCATTTTTATTTGTTTTGATAAATAATTAAAAAAGATAAATAACCGCCAGAAGCCTGAAATATTATCAGATTTAAATTCTTTTGGTCTTTTAATAAAGAAATTAAATAGAAATTTCCATAAAAAATAAGAGAAATATAATTTTAAAAAAAAGATATTTTAGTAACCCTATTTTAGTATTTAAGGAGTTGATCAATACTGAGTATCTGAGAAGGCACGTGCGAATTCTTCCACTCGGGTCGGGTACCGAATTCGCCAGTCACTTTAGGAATGGCAGTCATTAAATGCCGCCTTCAATAAATAAATTAATAATTTTCTGTAGTAATATTTTCATTAGTTATAAATTCTAATATCCAATTGTAAGACTTTTTCTTATATTAATGCCATTTGAAGAATGGTGATAAAGTGCCACATTTATATTATTTAGCTAAATTTAATATTAAGAAAAAAAACAGGAAGTGAAAGAAACGTTTCATGTTTTTAAGATAAAAAAAAATATTTCGAAATTAAACTCAAATTTCTATAAAAAATAAATAGATTATGCCAATTGAACATATGGTGGATGGACCAACCCAAAATCTCATATTCACTAAATACATCTCGCCCGTCCAATCCGGCTGTCACTGTGCTCAAAACACGAAAGGGCGGTAGATCGGAGTCGTTTCTTGATCAATATTTCGCGTCGACCATGCCATGTCAGAAATTGTGAGACAAAGTCTGTAAGTTAAGGACTGGACGGTGTCCTACATTGGACTGTCACTGATCACGAAATCAATTTATTAAACCAGCCAAAAATGTCTGGTATGCTGATCATTAAAAGACAATAACGCTTGTAAATAAAATGAGATTGAGATTGATTTTGTATTGCCCCTAATAATAATTAAACTATATATATATATGAATAATGAAATAATAAGTAGATAAAGTAGCATAGAAAATGAGTAAAATAAGACAAAAACGTTTTACAAAAGAGACTCCTTTTAAATGTTATAAGATATAAACATAAAGGAGATTTGATTGAATCTTCGGATAACAGTATGTATCTTCCTTGGTGTTACAACTTTTAAGGAATTGAAGCTTGGTATAGAATACTGACTGCTTCAGTCTCGGTCGCTAGCTTGTTCCTGTATAACCCCTTCTTTGTGTCTCGCTACTCATATTTTAGGTTTAAATGCATTGTTTCACTTCTAAGTGTTCTCCGTATAATGAGGTTACGCTTGTTTGGTGTGTGGCTACAGAAACCACACGGCTCACAAAGAAAAGCGGCCAGCGATAGGTGTTAGATCTCCAATTTTATGGGTGAATCCAGCATAAGTGGCTTTTGAATTATGATGTCGTATAGAAGAAATATCTGAATATACATAATATGTCCGTTTCCTGAATGAATAATACAAAAATATAACGAGTAGTTACTATTGAAGTGGGACGATGCAGACAATGTGTGATATTGCCTTTTAGGAGAGGTGTGAATGGACCAGTGGTATGGTTGAAAGTGGCGCAGCGGTAGACCTGGAGGCTCCCAATTGAGGACAATTACGATGACAGATCGTGTCAATCTTCCGAATTGTGGTGGGTTGTGAAACCTGTCAAATATTGTAAAAGCAGGGACGGATTCCCAGAAGATCTGAGTGACTACAGCATATATGATTAGTCAATGAAACATGACGTGGGAGGGGATAGACCTGCAACGCGATTTCGTTCGAAGTGAGAGACACAGCACGCAATGCGTCAAAGTGTATCGTGCCTTGATATTCTTGAGAAGTGTTGCCCTTTACTGATCACTCGTCCAGCCCTTCCTGCCATAATGCCGGAAGCTTGCTTCTGGTATGAGCAGGATTATAGAAACTGTTACCCTTGACGGAGGGAAGATTTATTGAATTTGACATCCCGTGTAGAGGTGATCATAGAACGAGTCTACCACCAAGGAGAGATGGATGTCATTCTCGCCTCTTTGTCAGTTACCTCCCATACGTGAGAGGGGGGTTCAACATAAAATAATACATGGGTGGGAGGGGATTATGGAAGTTCTGATCGAAAACTTATTGACAGATAGCGCTGCACATGATGTACATACTATAACGTCCGCGAATTTGAGAAGCCAGTCGGTAAGTCGACTGGGGAGTATAATCCGCCCGTGGAAGAGGGAGGCGGTGACAAGGAAATACTGCCTTTAAGCACGGTGACGGAGTTGGTCGGCAGCATGGATGGAGAGAGGTTAGGACCCAGGCAAATATTATGAGGGTCAGTTGGAATAGATCAATTAATCAATTGGAGCACGCTTTTTGCAAAGGGAATTTATTTTAAGTTAAGAATATGGTTGAATAATGTCAGCTTATAACGTGGTACAATGATGTGAGGAGGGATTCGTGACGGGTATTCTAAGTAAGAATCTGCGGTTCAGTAGCAAACGGTTATCGTGGGGTTGAAAGCGAATTGACGTCTTGTGTACATGCGAGGTATTTCTTCGCAGAGAGTATCACAACCATCGGAGCTTCCAACTTTCCGAGGCACACTTACTCGCAATATTCATTTTAACATCTTGCTTCACTGAAGAGTGAGGAAAACTTTTCAGTGCGATAAAGTTATATCGCAGCATGGTCAATACAAAGGAAAGAAGAAATTAACATTCTGCGACAGTTCATTGATATCAACCAAAAATAGAGATAAAAACTTTTAGATTACACATTAGGTTAATTTTTATAGAAACTGATTATAGTTAAAACGATTCAGAAATAAATTGGCAGCCACTTTTGGGCTTCTTGTGTTCATGGTCAAAAACTGTTAATGGCTTTTTATGTGGCAATTACATTTACTTCATATGTTCCGACATTATATTATAAAAACATTTCTGATTTGCATTTTAGCTTAGCAATTATAATTCCCTGAAATTGGGTGGAAGAAAGAATTCCCAAAATGTTATTCTCATGCGTGCTGTAGGTGACTGAAAGGCCGTGGGTACCTATAGGTTGCTCCAGAACTACCGTACTTAAATGCTCATGCATGCCTGAGATTAGGTGCATGTTTGCACTACAGACTTTTGGGCCTCCAGACTACGGGGAACCAAGGGGAGGCATTATAAGTAATATTATATATCGATATAAAGTTTTAAATACCATGTCCATCATTTGGCAGTTATTATTTTCTTTTAAGAATTTCGATTTTTATAATAGAATAAGAAAAATGATATAAGATCAATTAATGTTTGAAGTTTAACAGAATAGGAAAAAATTAAGGAATGGAATGATAGATAATAAAGTCTTATAGCCTTTTAAAACTGTTTTGGTTTTATTGAGATTATGTTAATATTATTTTTTTACTGTTATAAAAAGCATTAGAGCATGTGATAGTCGGTACGACAAATTAACAACACAGATAAAAGCTTAAGCGTCGTTCTCTATACCTTTGTTAATGCATATTGCTATATTTTGATATTTGTTTGCTTTGGGCATACGCCGCAGCACAGTTCTATTTGTATTATTTTTATTTTATTTGTCTTATTTTAATTTTTAATAGGTATTATTTATTTATTATATAGTAAATTATACTTATTTAACATTAGTATTCAGTATATTATTATATTAAAACTATAAATAGTGATTATGATTATATAGTATTTTATATAAATAGAGATATATCTATACTCGAGGGTTGGTCTATCCTTTCAATACTATAGATTAGTTATATTAGATATATTGATAAAAACCCTATAATAGACCCTAATAGAGCATAAGTATCTTGATTAGTATTATATTTATATATATATATATACTATATTATATATAATGAATCTTTATATAGTACTATCAGTACAGAGTGGTTGTTTTGGGTTTCAAGACTTTTCAGTTACAGAGCTAACAAGTACTTGTTCTGAGATCTAAATTGTTCAATAGTTTGACAATGTACAAGTAGCTTAGCTATATTGATTGTGCTGGCAAGTAACAAGTACCTGGTTAAACTAAGATACAAGTCACATGGCAATACTTTATGAAAACTTTGTCATTTAATAACTACTATTAGTACTGAGGATAAACGTCCTGATATAATAGTAGGTATTTATAATATAGTATTATACTATATATAGAATATGATTTAAAACCGATAATATATAATGGATAAGTTATTAGTCTACTATATCATTTAATCTTATTATAATAGTAACTATCGTAAATATCAATAATATAATATAGTTATGAATTAACATGATCCATCATCCCATCTATCATGGCATTGCAGCACTCAGTCATCTTCTCTAAGACCACTTTCTATCTGGAAGGAAGGGCGTAACAAATGCAGCCCGGAAAACAGAAATATAAAATAAGAGACAATAGTAAGCATAGTTTTCGAGAAAGATAAGCTCAAGGTCCAATTAAACAGCCCGCCTTTATACCATTAGCTGGAGAACTCGTCGTGCCAGGGAAAATCGCACACTAAATGCTTTCACTTGTGAAGACTGCACAGTGCGATGGGATCCTTAACTAAAAGGCATATTATCTCGGTCAATTGCTGAGAGGTTCATTGCCCTTGGTCATCCAAGGTGGGCTACAACCATACCGCATAACACAAAACCCTCATTCACGGTCCTGTTATGAGCCTTCTATTTGCTCGCCTTTCGCGCAACCAATCTCTTCTCTCCTGCCACCGCTTCCTTTTCTGAGCTAACAGTTCACTGTTTTCTTCGGTCTTCCCATGCCGGCTCGGTCCCAATTGCATCACCACTTCCACCAACTATGCATGATATTCTCGCCAATTTAATCCGTGACTGACTATCGATTCACAAAGGTACCCTTCCATAACATGAAACGATAACTTCATGTGCGTAAAGTACGTTATTTCTCGTATCTAATGTTTAGTGGTGGTTTTGCATCAAAAATATATAATAAGTTCATTAGTTAAGTCCGCAATTCACTTACCTATCCAAACAATCTTCTGAAATACGTTTCATTTCCTCATTTTTTTCTCTCAACACCGGTTGCTAGTTTCTGACGTCCACTAAGATGTCAGCTGAACATCATTTGACTTTAGATTTCTAATACCTCTTATTGTTCCAAGAACCATTATCTATACTGACATGCATTAACGGCGTAACAACAGTACGACCTCATTTTCATAGACTACCCTCAGCACTAACGTCAAGACTGTAGTTCCGCTTTACATCCAGTCAAACGAGAGATTTAATTGGGCATACCTGCCAGGTTTAGTGCCATATCAGCACACTTGATTCCTACTACCGGGCATACTCCTGCGATTCACCAGCGTCCTCAATTTTCGATTTCAACTTATATCTGATGCTGAGAAATAATTTTTCTAAATTTCAGGACAACTCTTTCTTCCAGCTGTTGACTCTCTCCATAAGCGTTACTTCACACGCCGAGCGACTGTGCTACGACAACACTTGAACCTTACTGCATCTCTTTTATCTAGCATTGTAACTATTATCAAACCCGCTCTTGGTTTTTTTTTAAACACACCTATGCTCTGAAAGTCTCTCGGACAGAGTGCACTAACTCAAAGCCTCTATCAGATGTCGCCAAGCACAAAACAAAGAGTTGACCTCATGATAATAGGTTGTGTTGGGAGAGACTAACCTCTTCTCACCGTCTTTCTCGCCATTCATCCATCATTTCTAATGACTAATTTAGTTCGTGATGCGCACCAAAATTGTGTGGTATCTACCTTTAATTCTTTTCCTGACAATCTCTATAAACTATTGATTAGCAGGACTGAAAGGAGGTATTCGGGATCCCCTCACAATAAGGTGAGACATGATTAAAGCATATCAAATCCAGGATGTTCGATCAGCTCCGACTGGATTAAAATTTTAATAGCCGAACTAAACGTATTAGCTCTCAAAATCGTTCTTAATTGCTATTCTATTAATTACACCTCACGACTGTCATTGGCATATCGGTCACAGGAATGAAAATAAAAATGTGTCTCTCATACAAATCCTAGCTTTTGTGATTTATCCTCAGGAATAAGGCGTTTACTCTGACCTTTTTGGTGCGATTATACAGACCTATATGGAAATACAACATTCAATAGTTCTTCTTTTTATAGAATCCTCAGCTAAACCTTAATCATTGCACGGTTTAGTGACCTAATTTATTATTCCTTTATTTATTTTTCTTAGCTTTGTTGGAGCTATGAAGAGATCATAAATTCCCATAGAAAAACAACTGATCTTTATTCATATTTCTCCGCACTCTGTCAAATTGATCTACGCTAACCTCATTCTGTATGTGAATATATTTCTTCAATAAGGGTAAGTCCCAAATGGTCATCTGTTGACATTTCTACCACCGACTATTCTACAGCTTTTATCGCACATTGTTATAACTTCTAGAACACGCTGGGAAATCGTGATTTTCAGCCTTTGATAGGTTCTTGCTTGAATTTCTTTGCACGCCCTTAGAAAAGTGTTTCCATTATTGGTTCCTCTTTCTTGCAATTTCCCATTCGTACGCTCATCATACTTTTTCTGGTCAATAACGGAAAGAATAATCTCTCTCATGAAGGAAGTAGTTAAAACCCTTTTCCCTTACAACACTCAATTTAAACTAATCTCCTTGATGGCTGATAAAGTATTACTTATATATACAGGTATTACGATAGTCACACTCATTCAACTGTCTTATAATTATTAATTGAAATGCTATCTATAAATTATTTAGCTCTATGCTCTTGCAAAACTAACAAAACTTGGTAGCCATCCTTGTCTTCCACCAGGCACAAATCCTAAATTCTACACGCCCTTCCATTAAAAGGGTGCCTTTGCTTAATATTCATGACTATTGCTAAATTAATCTACATGATATGCCGTATTCTTTTTATCTATTTAATTTTCCAAATCTTTTTTTGTAATCAGTTCTGCTGCTTATTTTACTAAAACATAGTTGTATAGGCTGAAAGAATCTTTTTATTTTAAATAAGAAGGAAAGAAGTTAGATAGAATTAATGTGATAGGACATGAGTATCATCATCTGTACTGTGTCTAGTGATATCTATATTATTATATCATTTTTAAAGTAATATAAAGTAATGTAATGTGTTGATAAAATAAAATGATTAATATATTTCTTTTATATCTATTCAAATATATGGTTGAGTTTTATTTAAGTGTTTCATAGTTTTTTATTTAGGTTTTTGGATCTATTTGAGCTTCGTGTTTCTAATTCATTACTATATATAGTATAATTAATATAATAGTTATAATTATAAATATTTTTAGGTATTTTGGTGTAGTTATTCTATACTTACTCTTGTAAACCAATTGTGGGTAATGGATGCGATTGAATTTCTGCAGATAGAAGAGTTTGAGAGGCGGCAAATGCAGTTAAGAGGAGTTAACATCACGGGCACTGCCGAGCTGTTGTTAAAGAGGGAGGTGATATAGGTTACGGTAATTAGCAGGAGTAATGACAGGTTAAGGTGTAGTGGCAGTGTGAAGCTGTCACATAATTCCATCCGGGGTAGGTGAAGGTTTACAGGTCATACTTAGGGATTCGAAGCGACGGGAGGCAACGCGTGTGGGCTGAGTAGGCAGAAGAGTAACTTGTTGTATTTTGTTAAATTTAAGAGTTATTATTTATGGGATACCGTTAGTTATAATATTGATATAATTGAGATACTGATAATATTTAGTTTGAGTGATATACGAAAAGGGGTAACTATTTATGGTTTAAGATTGAGTCATTTGGGTAATGATGTTACGTATAGTGAGTAAATGATGGTGATTGAGCGATAAGGAGAGGTGCTCGGTTTGATCCCAATTTATAAATGTCCTTGTGTGGATGGAAAGAGACTACTAGTCCCTTTGAGAGGCGCAACGTGAGGTGCTGATGTATGTAGGTATTGGGTGTGTAACATTAATGTAGTTAATTGTATTAGTAGTGAAAACTTATAGTGATAATTGGAAATAATATATATTAGAAGATGAGTAGTAGAGAATCTAAAGCTAATGTCTTAACAGATGGATACATATTCTATTAGGTAGGCGTGTTATGTGTAGAATGAAGTACATAATTTTGATAAAATGAGAAATAATATTCATATATACGTATTTTATACTAGAGTAATTGTTATATTTGTGGTATGTTAGGATAATAAAGGGTATTAAAGATTGAATGAGATAGGTAATATAAGTAAGTTATAAGATATGTTTAGTGGTTCTATTTATGTAGAAAGGATAGAATTGAGTAGAGATAGATCTGTATGACTTAGTATAATCGGTTATAATTATGTATAAGGTGTACGTAATTGTATTGATGATTATGTGAGTAATAGCGGATAATGGTAATCTGAGGTAACGAAGAAAAAAGTTTGAGGATGTTAGTGGAAGTACAGTACATAAATGAAATGTAATGGAGTATAGAGTAGAATAAGGATGTAAAGTTGTATGTAGGATGTCGGGCAGAAGTAAGAGGTTATTATATAATTGAAGTGAATGGCAGGGTTTTTGTTTTAAGGTATGTATAGTTTGGCCCCCTAAGACCTAGAATGGAATCCTCGCTACAACATGCGTTGAGAGGCTCCGTGTGATAATACCTATAGTAGATGGGGCACGTACGTCCGCCCTGTCCCTGGAAGTCTTTCAATTTAGGTTGCATTTTCTTCTACGTGGGACCCTTGTGCCCGTCGGGTCGTGGAAAATTGCGTAAGTATTTTCTATTTTTTCTCACTCTTTATCACCCGTCGAGGCTCTTCCAGGCAAAATTAACTCAACGGTGACAGATGGCTATCTGAGATATATAGAGTACTATTAGGGCTTTATATCTTATTTGTTGTGAGCATATTATGGTTGTTATCTCATATTATTTATCTATTTATACTTATTATATTTTTTTCTGTTATTTCCTTCCTGTTTTTTAATCTTTGCCATTATTTGACGCATATATATTATATATATATATCTCTATACATGAGTATTTCTTATTATTGGGTATAGCGGTGATAAGGGACTATTTAAGGCTTGGTTCGATCATCACCGAGCATTTAATTGTGATTTAATTATTTTTTATTTTATAGTTGAACTTTGTTTTATAGTTAGTATATTTATGTAATTTTGCGAGGTATATTAATTAATATATTTATAATTATATATATATAATATTATTAATTAATAATTTTAATTATATAATTAATATATTATTATATATTAATATATATTTTATATTATATGATATATTATTTATATATTATATAATAAATAATTATGAATGATCTTAATCTATAGTAATAAGTCATCTGAAATAGCGATATACCATCAAAATTTATGAAGGTATTTATCTATATCTAGAATACATTTATCATATAATAAGAATAATTAATAATTTCATATAATATAATATTTGGCGATAGATAATAAGATAAAATAATAGATAATAAAATAAAGAAAATTATTTATATATTCATATATATATATAATGATTTTAAAATATTGCAATCTAAAAAAGTTTAGAATAACAGATATTTCTCTATCTTTGCAGTAACATATAATTTCCGAGCTCAAAGCTAAAATTGGAATGAAGGATACACAAATATTATCCACAAGGCTTAGAAAAGGTGTAAAAATAGGCAATATTATCTTCCTCCCGGCACTTTCGCTGCATGAATTTAAAAATTTCCTGTCTACGCGAGCCCACTGGTTCCCGTGCCATAAGTATACTGAACTTCACGGTGCACAAGTACCTCTAATATACTAAGTATAAGTATCTAATATATTATACTAGTATATAGTAATATTATTATTATATATATTATATTTATGTCAATAATAATAAATAATATGTTAATATTTTTAAGTTCCACTATAGGTTACTATACAGTTACTATTTTAATATTTAAGCGTATCTCAAATACTCCATTTTATGATATATTAATATATTATTATATATAACTATAAATATAAATATTTCTTTTTATTTACATATAATTTAAATGAATTTAATTATATTTTAAAATCATTTGTATAGATGAATATATTATTATACATAGTAACTATAGATAAGTATTTATATAATTTAATTAATTATATAGTATATATAAATTTAATATAATGTAGACTGAGGAGTAGAGAGAGACTAGAAAAATTAAAAGCAAGAACTAGTATAAGTAATATAAGAGGATAGAGAGAGAGGAGATGAGAGAGAGAGAGAATAAGATGAGAGTAGAGAGAGAGTAGGAAAACCGACTTTTTTGTTATACCGAGATAGATAGCAGCAGAGTCGGACAGAGGGAATGAGTTTAATTGAGTTTAGGACGTATTGAGCGTGACAGAAGATGAAAGTCAATGTGAGCAGAAGACAGACGAAAGAAAAGATTCAAGGAGATTTGAGAATAAGACGATGAAAGAAAAGATTAAAAATAGTGTATGAATGACTTGTAACGAAAATAAATATAAGGTTAGAGAAGTTATTAGAGAGGATGAGAGATTCAAACAGAGTGTGACAAGGGAGATTTAGAGAGAGAGGAAAGACGCAAGGTATCTTTTGTGGAACAGATTGTTATTGAGAGGAGAAAAAAAGATACCCGTTATAGGATTAATTAAAGTGGTAGGTGTATGAAAATGTAAAGATACTGTGTTTAGAATTCAGAGGTAAGTACATTTTACGATAGGAAGTTTTAAATAGGAAGTATTAAATATTAAGTCATTTTCTTGTTGACCACGATTATGAATAGCTACCGGGAAAGGGAATACAAGGATAACATTGCTGAGGGATTGCTTGATCCTAAGTTTTTGTGCGGACAAATGTGAATAAAAAAAAAAAAAAAAAAAAATATATATATATAGGGAGAGGGAAGTAATTAGAGTTATATATAGAGGAGTTATGAGGATAGTAGTTAGAGATGATTTAGTGAGTAGTGTAAATTATATATAATATATAATCGTATAGATATGTATATATATAGTATATAGTATAATATAGTATAGTATAGTATCAATATATAGTATTATATAGATATATATATATATATAGTCATATATGAGATCAGAAGTTATGATATATATAGTATAATTATTATATATATAGTTATATACGTATATAATATGATATAGTAGTAAGATATATAAGTGAATAGATAATAGTATAATTATATATATTATATATAATAGCTTTATAGTATATGATATATAATATATAATATAATTATAATATAGTTATAATTTTAGGAGATATATATATATAGAGTATATTTGTATATATATATATTATAATAATATAATATAATATATAATATATAGTAGTATATATGAGTATTATAGATGATATATATATCCTATAGTATGAATAAGGAGTTCAAGAATACGATCAGAAGTATTAGTAAGTATATATCGTCTCAAAGACCTAAACATAGCTACAGGGAAAAATAATAAACTTGTATGGTGAATCTGGTAAAGAATGTTAGTTAGGAAAGGTAAAGAAAAAAAAAAAAAAAATAAGCTAGTGTAAATTTTGCCTTTTTTTTTACTAAAGAATTACCCAAGGGTATTGAAGAGAAGTCCGCACACCGATGGCAGAGTAGGGGTCTCTCGACTTCGGAGGACTTAAGCGGGGTGAAGACTAATTCACGCCCCGGTGCGGGGAGGTCAGGTACCGTAAAACCGCCCGCTCTTTGGTATTGTAAGGTGTCGCGGGGTTCCATCCGACCAGGCCCAGTGACCCTAAGGACAGGGTATAGGGAAAGACGTCCCGAGATAGGCACACTGTGTTCCGGCGTCGGCTCGAGCGCCATACCATGGAGCGTAGTAATGACCTATGACAAGGTATAATAGTATATAAGTAAGTTAAGGGGATAAGGAGAGAGAAGAGAGATATAGGTAAGAGTATAGAGAATATAGAGAGTAATATATAATAATATATAGAGAGAGAGAGTAAGTATAGAGCTATTCCGAGGAATTGAAGGAGAGAAGTAAATAGTAAGGTAAGAAGAGAGGATATAGAGAGAAAGTCGATGAGAAGCTAAGTAATAATATAGATTAATAGAGTAGAGAGAGAGTAGAGGAGAGTAAGAGAGTGAGAGAGAGAGGATAGAGATAGAGTAGAGATAAATATGAAGTGAGTAGAGAGAGAGAGGATGATAGAGAGAGAGAGAGAGTAGAAGAGAGAGATGAATGAGAGATGAGAGAGAGAAAGAAGAGAAGTGTATAAGAGTAGTAGTAATGATTTAGACATAACGAAGGAAGATTGGACTCTAAAGCAAGGATAGATACTGGAGTGTTCCCAAGTCCCCCACCGAAAAAAAAATAGATCAATTATATATGTTGAATTTTTTTTATTTTTTTTTTTAACATTTTACTGAGACTAAATTTTACAAGGAATCCAAAAATGGTATTTCTTTTATCCGCATGTAGGCTATTTGTGTTTTCGAAGATTGAATATGATTTTTTTTTTTTTTTTTTTTTTAGCGCCGAGTTTTGCCTCTGTAAAGTTTTGCAGGATTTCCAACAACTGTTTCCTTTTCCCTTGTAAGCTATTGTAGTTTTTGAGATATGGATTGTGGCTCTTCTATATATATATTATATTTATATATATTATATATATTAGATTACTATATATATATATTATATATATTATTTATATTATAATATATTATATTATTATATATATATATATGTATATATATTGTTATAGTATATATATATATATATATATATGTATATATTTAATATATAGCGTAATATGGATATAGGTAAGGAGGAGAATTCATTCTCTCTTAAGCTTCACACTAATTAATATTATAAACAAATAAAATTGATATTTATAAAATTCTTTCATAAAAATACCGAAGATTGTCGTGACGAATAAAAAAAGGGCCTAATATAGATATATAGGGGATATAGGGGATTATGAGCCGTAGAGTACCCCTAAAACTTAGTTGATTAGGAAATTAGCGGTTATTAGATGATAAGGTCACTGAGAAGTGTTATTATTGAGTATATTGTAGATTTGATGATAAAAATACTATATAATATTAGAATATAATTATTATTCTTAAATATTAATATAATTTATAGAGTTTAATAATATAGTAATAATTATTTAATAGATAAGCGTAATACAATAAAATAATAAACTTATAAGAATTTATATATATAATAATATAGTATATTATAATATATTAATATATAAAATGAAATTTAATATATTAATATATTATAATTGAAATATGATATCATATAAATATATATATTAATATTATATATACTATATATATATATTATAATATAACTATTAATATAATTAATATTATTAGTATATATAGTATATATATTGATATATTTATATATATATATATTATATATATATATATAAATTATTATTTTAACATTTGTAATTATTAAAGTAATTAATTAAATTAAATATATTTATATTAAATCAAAGTATTGAAAAGTATACTAGAGTGCTGAGTAGAATGGACTGCATAGTCCAATAAATATACACTGTACGCTGTCTCATCTTCTAAACAAGCGTCAGCTCGCCTTATTAAATCAGACAATTATGTACTGTTTAAACAATTTTTAGCAAAAAAACCGTATATTAGGTTTAATTTTGAGAGAATTCTCATATAAGTGATGTATGGATTAAAAGTATAAAATGATTTTTCTTATCAGTTTAAATTGAACTGAAGTTTAGGCTTTGTTTGATTTATTATAGATGTAAGCAAATTGATAGTTTTAAATAGATAGTTCAACAACCTTTAATCATTTCCTGTGTTTAATTTATATTT
Organism: Trachelipus rathkii; assembly: GCA_015478945.1. Classification (NCBI taxonomy): domain Eukaryota; kingdom Metazoa; phylum Arthropoda; class Malacostraca; order Isopoda; family Trachelipodidae; genus Trachelipus; species Trachelipus rathkii. The sequence goes on from JABUQX010029764.1 coordinate 14,585, forward strand.
GAGTCGAGGAGGAGATGTATACTATAATATCGATTTAATGAGATAATATGATTATTAGTTTGAGTTGATATGATAGTGCGGTGAGCTGAAGTAGTCCACGCTCAGATCGAGTAATAGGCACTAGGTCATGATGATATACGGATGACGTATAGTACGATCAGGTTAGCTGTAAAAATTTTTAAAAATATTAGTAATCGTCAAACCATGGGTGATTTATGTATTGATTTTGGAGATGTTAATTATAGCAATTATTAAATATATTAATAAATAGTTACTTCATTGAATATACTTCATGTAAATGAATAAAATTCGTCGTATTTTACAGTATATAATAACCAAATTTCCTAACTTACTCTGTATTACTGAAAACATAGTATTATTACATGTAAAAATTACATGTAAAGCCTATATATATATATACTGAAACTATTTTTTTTTTCTCCAACCTTTTATTTTCAACAATAATATTCTTTCGCTCTTATTTGTCAAACGTATATAAATAAAAAATTCTCACTTCCTAATCAGTGTTATTATAAATAATTTACACAACTAATTATCAATTCCATATCGTAAATTGATCGGTTACCACTTATTTCACTCAGTAGTAATGTTAAATTTTACCGAAAAGCTACCACTACTAGATTATATTAGGCTAAATAGCTATAAAATAAATTAGAAATTGAAAAAAAAGTTCGTTTTATCTAATTATTATATTACTTAATATATATAATAGATGCATATAATAAATTTCATGAATTTGTATTATTAGGTTATAGCGTAATCTACTAGCCATCTCTATAATATATTATAGTATATATTATAGGTGAGTTAATTCAAAATCTGCTTTTATATGAGGGTTACTTATTGTTGATAGTTCTTACGAGATGTTGACTATATATGTTTTTTGTAAGAATATACTCCACCTAAACCTACTTTATAATATAATTTACTGCTCTACTAATAGTCAATTATGCACCAGTTACAATAAAATATATCATTTTATTATATAAACTAATAATTATAATTGAATAATTAGCGAAGTATTTATTAAAGTATCAACTATGGTAAAAATCTCTCTTCATGTAGGCCACGCTCAAGTGAATATAATGAGATACCAAGTCGGTAGTATAATTTAGTACAGTTCACTACAGACCGCTATTGTCATGAATAACTATGCACCTACTTCGACTTATATTATAGGGATAGTAAATATATAACCAAAAGTAAGTATAAAATGTGATAAAATGTATATGATTTTATATATTTTGGCTTTATTTTTTATTATAGTTTATTTTATATTTAATACTTATTGTAAATTATTTCAACTGTAGTATTATATATATATTATATATAATATAGTATATTATATATATTTATTATATATATTAGTAGTATTATATATATATATATATCTATATAGAGCAAATACTGCGTAAGAATTGCAAACAAAATTTTTGTAGTTTATTAAGGAAAATAGATTATTTTATTTATAAGTGTTTCGTATAGGAATAAAAACATGTCAGTGAAACGCCTGCATAGCTCTGAATTCAAAAAAGATTTCGTTTCGTAAACTCCTATTTCCACAATAATCTCCTTTTTAATATTTCTTTTTTCGCCCAAAAAAGTGAGACTATTTTCTCTCTCTCTTTTATCTCTCATTTCCTTTTACACAGCAATGTAAATTTTCGCTTAATGGCTCTGCATATTACTTAAATGGTGAATTAATCAGAACACCTTCAGATACATCGGCCAATCTTTTCTTGTTTTGCGAGCGAGTTTTTTCGTAGCTTTATATCTTATAACGAAATCCCGTACGTTCTTATAACACACTTTTTGATAAATACTATAAATTTCATTAGGTATTGTCCACGTCCATGGTTATATAGATGAATGTCGATTTCAACGGTTTAGTCTCTTGTTTCCTCAGATTCTTGAAATTTGCAATTTGCTAAGCTTTGTAAAACACTGTGAATATAAATGTTAATTTGTTATGTGTATTATTTAATTGGGGGAATATTTTTACCCCATCAGACGAATCGGAAAAGCTGATTCCATAACAAAAAATCTATAAAAACTCCTTTTCGATATTAGTTCGTATAAATTCGCAATATAACGTAATCTATCTTCCACCAATGAATAATCTATTAGCTACCTAATGTAATTGAGCTTAACGTAACCCATAATTTAACTTTAACTGTCACTCCAGAAAGTACCTGTAGCACCTTACCTAACACCTAGGGATTACCTACCCGTACCGTAACCTTTACTAAAACCTACCGAGATTAACCATGAAACCTAACTCTAAACTATATAACCTAACGTCTATAGTATGAGTAACTATACCTATATATATACCTAGTACTAATTTTAAATAATATCACTTTACTAAACCATAACCTAATACCATAATATACTAAACTTATATTATAAATTTATCATAACTACTATTAATAAAGTCTTCTGGATTTATGTTACTTCGATACTATACTATAATACTTATACTAATATCACATATATATATATATATCCACGCAGGATGATTTTATTATTAAATATTAAATCACTGTTAATGGTTAGACAAAAATTATTATATAATATATATTCCTACTTTATATATACTCCTATATGTAAATGTAATTAAAAATATATATAGGATATAGTAAAAACTAATAATATATAATATTAATAATATAAAATATGAAAAAACAATCTTAGAACACATTATTTTTTATAAGCACCAATTATAAGTTTTAAATAAGTTTTTTAAAATAACATTTACATCATCCAAAAGCAGTAACACGGAAGCAAATAAACAAGTAACTGGAAAATAACAAGAAAGTAAAATTATTATTTTGGCCTGAAATCTATGGGATGAGGTTTCTACACGCAATATCTTGGGTAAAGCGTTGTACAGCTAACATATGCACTTATAACTATATTTATCTACTTCTCTCAAATAGGGCTATAAGGAGGGATTTATCCTTTTTTTCGTTTCTGGGTCGATTGTTAAGACTACTATAGTGTGAACCAAAACTTTCATACCAGACGTGCGCATACACGACATGAATACTCTTCGGCCGCAATTGTACTACGATTTCAGATAGAAATACATCGGAACGTCATTTCCTCTAAACTCTAAAATATAAAGGTGAAATTAGAAATTGTTTTTTTTTATTAGTCAAAGCTTAAAACTGTTAGTTGATGGAAAAGGGTGGTTAAATTTTATTCGTAACCAGACTAACATACGTTTACCATGTAAAGTATTCACTTTATTTGTAATACGTATCAATATATGTACAAAGATATTTTAACTTAATTTTATCAAATGACAATTTCAACTTTGGGCTCAAAACTCCCAAGGTGATAAATGAATTTAAAGTTTTTATCAGAAACTTAAAAATTAGATAAATTTATATACACGCATTAGTCGTAGGATTGAAAAGTTAAAAAAAAGATAGCGCTAAGTATATATATATATATAGGCTTCAGTCAATAGATCAAATTAAAACTTAGTCATGGAGATGAATACATAGATATACATTATAAATTTATATTTTATATATTATTAAGGCTAGAATTTTATAGGATTATAGGTTTCTCACTAATAGCAATTCTATTTAGAATGATCTAGTGCTATAGTAAATTGTTAGAATAGAAAGAACTTTATAAAAAAAAACGTTATCTATATATTATTTCAGATTGTAATAAATCTTTGCGCATTGCTATTGACAAACTTCCCGTAGTAATAATCTTAATGCGAAAGTGAAGTAATCACACTGTACTCGATAATCGGGTATATATACTTGATATTTTTCATTTGAAGATTCATGATATACGCTACGCTTTACAATATCCTTTTTGCAATATACCAATGAAAATAATAGCTTCTACAGGGGTATACCTTCAGTAAATGGTTGGCTATTGTAATTAATATAGTAATTATGATTGTTCTAGAATTTTTCTCCTGAGGAATGTAAATTATATTCAATAATTATTTTTTATATAAGGATATATAATACCACAATGATTACCTGAGTACCATTCACTTAATACAGAATACGTAAAAATTCAAGGCCATTCATTTATAACATTTATTCCGAGTTTCACCTATATTTTTAAATGAAATTCATGTCACCTTATATGCGGTATTTTGCGTGGTGAATGTGTTTTTATAAAATTTAAAACTCAATTATAACCATTTATATAATTCTTTTCAAGAAGTTGATTTTTTTTTCACCATTTCCGATTTTTTCTTCGTCTGAAATTGAGGGATAACTAATGTTACTCGTCAATTTATATGATATAACATTATAAATATAATCATGTGTCGCCTGATAGCTGACTCTTAGCTGCATTAATTTTTCAGTCCTTTAATATTTTTAAATAAGAGCAAATACACAACGATTTGCGTTTCAAAATTTAACAGTTTTTATGAAAAAAGTGAACTTCACTTAGTAAATGTTTTGTTCGAATCATATTTAGTAAATAAATGGCACGAATAAAAATTTTGAGCGCTATTAGTACACGTGGCAGAGAATAAATTAAATTTTATTTTTTAAAAACAAAGATTGTACGATTATTGACTTTCTAAGTATTAGGAGAGGCTACCGATTTCGACAATATAACCGTAATTTATTTTATTAGACCGAATTCCAAAAAAGATTACTAAGAACGTGATATGTAAAAATATCTTACCCTAACCTCATTGACATTAAAACATTAACCTTAACCTCTAAACCTACAACAAGTTACCTAAAGCAATTAGACATACGCAGTAACTTAGGAGGTATGAGACCTAACCTAAACCTAGGACTACTACTCATACGACACGGGTAAACATAACATACTAACTCTAAGCGCTATTGTGACGTATCACCATAAACATACAACCATATTAACCTATCACGTAATTCTTAGGAACTTAAGCTATCAATCAAAACAGTCATACAAGCCAAATTATAAGATTTCGCTTAAATGTTATGGTCAATTACTTCTCTGATATAAATATCTGTGCGACTCTGCCAATACGTCTTCGACTCATATACTCTAAATCTATTAATAAAATATGACTTCTAAATTATAAATAAGTGTAGATGAATTTTAATGATTACCTAATATCTCAGGTATTTTTTTAATTTTGCTGCTGATACGAAATTGGACTACCTCTTTTGGGAATCCGGTGGATGGTTCTTTAAAGTTTAGTCGAGACGTGAATAAACTTCCTTGTTGGAACTGATAAACCAAAACATAATTTTAATAATAAGAATGTAAAATAACTTCACATGGTAAGTCGACTAAGGATTTTAATATAAGGTACTCCAACTGATGAGATATATATGTGGAACTATATTAACTAGCATTGACCCTAGAGAGTGTGAGGGCCCTAATAACGTAAATACCACTCTTATATTCCCACAGTTCTTTGCTAGATTTTAAATCTACTGGTATTTAATTAGCCAACAGTTTTACATATGTATTTGGTGCAAGATGAAGATATAGCATTGCAATCAAAGATAGTAGGTATAATGAATAAATATATGGAGTCAGGAATATAATAACCGGAAATTGTATAAGAGCGTAGGATGAACTTGAGATGACAGATTGTTTCTTTTGTGAAAAGGCCACCAGTGTTCAGTGTGAATTATGGAGTTTGTATATAAATAAAATTTTGTTTAAAGAAAACTTATTGGTTGTTAGTGGGAAAAAGGGAGTAGAAAATTAAAAAGAAAAATTCTTGCAATGAATTATCTTAATGATGCAGCTTTAAACAAATATACTAGTAATAGTGGTTACATTTAAAAAAAGAAAATTGCCGTTTATTCTTCTTGTCAAGACTTGAGAAAGTAGTTCAATAGTTAATTATGATCCTGTTCTAATTTTATATTTCTCTTCAATATAACTCGACTTTCCCCCATTTTCAATAGTTATATTACAATTGATCCTGTTCTAATTTTATAGCAATATATCGATCTGTTAACATGCAATTATATTTTTATATTAAGTTATTTTTATTTTACGATATAACCAACGCTCAAGAAGGCGCCCTTCTTGAGCAGTGGTTATATCGTAAAATATAAAAAAATGCATGCTTGACAGAATCGAGTTATATTTGGATATTGTATGCAATATATAATTAGTTTCTTCTTTTTTTTAACTTCCAATCGATGAAACTACCTAATCCTCGCGTAAAAATAAAATACGACTAAAAATAATGAGCAGATATGATCAAGCAGCAGCAAAACAGCATTCGAACTTTTAATAACTTCCCCACTAACTTACTCCCTATCTCAACAATCCCTCCCTCACATATTTTAATAACCGTCTTAAAAGCTTTGTAATGAAATGGCAGTCGGACTTTGAAACAAAAACTCGTTAAGTAATATTAAATATAAGGCTAGAGGTTAAAAGTACTACTATAAATCTTAAAAGTAGGCTAGACAAGCTAGTTCTTCTATATGCACCAACCTTGTTTTTCGCCAATCAATGTCGCATTCACTTGACGCACTCTTTTAACCAAAATAAGGGCATATATCTTCCCTTATCATTCAATAAACTAATTACCCTATATTTCCTACAGTTTCCTTTATCCTCTTTACCCTTATATATAGAGACTATTACTTGTCTTCCAATCCCCGGGCTGATAACTTAATAAACGCGGTTACACAAATTCCAAATCTATTGAATCACCATTTCACCAGTAATTCCATCTATACCTACAGATTTCCCATTCTACAGCATTTTCACTCTATCCATTTCCTCATCCCCAAAATACTTATTTCTTATTGCACCATCAAACCCACACACACATTCACTATCACTTCTTCATTACGGGCCAATGTTAATGCAGATTTTCGAAGGTGTTTCCTCCAATCTCTTCTCGCATTCCATTTATTTCAGCTTACGAAATGCACCAATCCCTATGCATTATTCTAAACTGCAGATTCCCCAGTACCCTGCTCTATTCTGTAGCCGTTTTCGCGCTTCATTTCAGAAGAGCTTCACATTCCCTTGTAAATCCCCATTTGTCCTTCCAAACAGTTCACAAACCTCATTTTTCCTCCTACGTATGCAACTTATAATATATTATATATATATATATATATATATATATAATACATACATATCATATAATATTATAGTATATAATATAATATATATATATATAATATATAGTAATATATATAATATATATATATTATATTAGAAAGAGGAGAGAGACGAGAGATTATATGAGATTATATTTTATAGTAAATGAGAGCATATAGAGAAAAAGCATGAGATAGAGATAGAGATAGAAGATAAGAATAGTGAGATATAGAGGATCAGATGAGGCCCTTGAGAGTAATGATGAGAAGGAGAAGAGAGAGAGAAGCGAGAGAGGAGAGAGAGAGAGAGGATTGAAAGAGGAACGGATTGTGCAGATATTGTAGTAGAAAGTTTTGCAAGGTAGAAGGTGGCCTGAGTGCAATTAAAACTGGTTGGTGGATTAAAGGGAACTAACATTCTCAGTGCCCTAGGTTTTGCATGAGTAAGTATGTTGTTACCTGTGTTAATGTACGTAGTGAAACTATGGTCTGGAATAAGACCCATATAGATCTAAAGTACTTCAATGTGTTGAAATTTGTAATTTTAGGGGCGTGCTAGTGTGAGAATAATTGATAAGATGAGGAATAAAAGTATTAGAGTAGTTGTGTGGTGTGAAGAAGGCGTAAATGAGAGAATAAAACCAAAGTTATTGGAATGCTGTTTGGTCATTGATTGAAAAAGAATGGATTGATAAGTCGTTGGTTTTAGGGTGTATCATAAAGAAACACCTAATCTAGTATAAGAAAAATGTGAATGTGATCGCAATTCCAGTAAGTGCTAAGGAGGGGAAGGTGATTACCAAAAGCATTCAAAATGTCAAAGGAAGGTGAAATTTCGGGGTTTTGGGAGGGGGGTATGGTTGTGGTTGTTTGCCCAGAGGATGAACCCCAATTTGACGGATGATAAAATACAGTGAGGTGTCGCAGTCTCTGTGGAAGTCTGAGTGGTGATTGTTGTCAGGATTGCGACGGAGTTCTCCTCGACTGGGGTATATAATAGGGAAACGTAAAGGGGGGGGGCTTTCTTTGCTCGACCTTGCTACTATTTTGTTCAGGTGTATGATACGCACCTTACCTTTTGCTCCCAATCTGGGGATAGGAGAAAATAATAATGAATAATGAATGTAATAATAATAAAAAATAGATAAGTATATAGAGTAATAATACTAATAAGGTAATAATAGTAATGATTATAATAGCTTACTATATAGAAGGGATCACTATAAAGTTATAATAATAATTAATAATAATATAATAATAATAATAATATAATAATATAAATAATAATAATAATTAAATAATATAAATATAAAATAGATAAATAATAAATAAAATAAAATAATAAAAATAAATAATAAATAATAAATATAATAAAATAATAATAATAGATAATAAATAATACAAAATAATAATAAAATATAAATAATATAATAATAATAATAATAATAATAATATAATAATAATAATAAATAATAATAAAATAATATATAATAAAATAAATAATAATAAAAAATAATAAATAATAAATAAAGTAATATCATAATAAATATAATATAATAATAAATATAATAAACATAATAAGTAAATAATAATAAATATAATAAATAATAATAATATTAAATAATAAAAATTAATAATAAAAAATAATATAATAAAAAATAATAATAAAATAATAATAAATAATAATAAATAATAATAAGATAATAATAAATAATAATAAATAATAATAATTATAAATAATAATAATAGTATAAATGAATGATAAATATATAATTAAATAATAAATAAAAATAATAAATGAAAAATAATAAATAATAATATGTAATAATAATAAAATATAATAACATAATACTAATAATAATAATATATAATAATAATGAATAAAATAATATAAAATAATAAATAATAATAATAATAATAATAAATAATAAAAAATAATAATAAGTAAATAATATAATATAAAAATAATAAATAAATAATAATGAATAATAAAAATAATAATAATAAATAATTAATAATAAAATTAAAATAATAATAATAATAATAATAAGTAATAAATAATAAATATATATGATAGTATATATATATATATATATATATATATTATTATATAGTATATATTATGATATATAATATAGAACCCCTCGTGGCGCAGGAGGTTGGAGTCACCGCCTCTCATACGAGAGGACGCTGGTTCAAATAATCCGCGTAGCAGTTGAGTTTTATCTTCCTGTGGGGAAGAATTAAAACTTGACTGCGAACACGTTGGTGTGCGCTGGTTTGGATATGCCGGCCTAAAGTTCGATTTCCCTGTGGTCGCCCCCGTGTTACCCCCTGCAAATGGGGATAAAGCACGTTAAAAGGTAGTTTGTTTTTTTTTTTTTTTAATATATAATATATATATATATAGTTTTAATATATATATATATTATAATATATATATATATAATATTATATATATATACTATATAGTATATTATAATATTTATATATAGTATATAATTATAATAATATATTATATATATATATATATTAATATATATATATTATATATATATTATTATATATATAATTAATATATATCAAGGTATAGGGGATGAAGTCTAAATCATATTGCATCAAAAAATTTCATTGATATTTATTACAAAATTTTACATCACATTGAACCGAATCATTACCCAAATTTCAGTTAAAATATTACAAACTATATATATATTGGCATAGTGGTGAGCTGCCAATATATTAACAGCCGGATCTCTGCTAAGCCTTAACTTTTAGTTCGAAATAAACAAAAGTTAACTAACAGTTCGCACGAACCAGTGCCACCTATCTCACCACTGGACTGGCACAATTTAACAATTAATCAATGCCAATTGGACATGATTCATTTTAACTCTGAGAGCATCATATATATAAGTTGTAATAATAGTAGCAATTAAAAATAAATTAATATAAAATGTTAAGAATTAAGGTTGAAAAGAAAAATTCAAGTAAAAGGATGGGAATGAAAGTGCCACAAATATTACCAAAATCCGACATACCATCCGGCATATTGTCTAAACACGCTGCCAAAAGGTTATACATAGTGCCACTAGTAATTTCCCTCTTTTTGCAGGCCAATGCTGTAGCGTTGATTTTATTATTATCCGTAGCGCATATAACTGAAGACAATTTCTGACGTAAGCACGACGAAAGGGTTGGGGCATTTCGTTTTGCAACCTCTTCTTTCGGGCAAGGCGGGCTTACATGACCATTGCTCAGACCGTTTTCCAGTATCGAAATCTGCAAACAGATGTTACAAACATTAGCGAAAAATACACGAGTTTAGAGT
>JABUQX010029764.1:35000-37500 GCA_015478945.1 Trachelipus rathkii
TTTACTTTATTATAATCTGAGTAGGTCTGGCAGCGTACGTTACTTAGTTAGTGCTCTCTCGCTCAGGTCGTGATCTGACTCTCATCATTAATCCATGTCAAGTGCAGTGAACTCTGGTCTGGAAGTAAGAATACGAGTCTCCAAGTCTCTAATTAGGTTCTCATTTATTTAGTGGTGCTGTATACGAAGGATATGTGATCAATCATTCTATGTGTGAGCTGTCCATTTTTAGGGTGTTCAAGCTAACAGGTGATGGGAACAGAAGAGAGTTGCTCGAAAGACCTGTGCCAGTGACGTCCACTCTAACGGTATTGAGGAGCCGAGAGTGAAGATCCGGACTGTGCGTGCATTTAGTGTGTAGAGGTGTACCGTTATGGAGGATATGCTATGTTAGTATATAAATATAAAAAAGTCTCACGTACAGTTGCATGTTATATGGAGGAGTATACTTTGACTTTTCCTTGCTGCTAGTCATGTTGAAAGAGGTCCTTCGTTCTTCTACTATGAGAAAATAGAGACTACATTCATCTCTCGTATACTGGATTTTATAGTGCCATATGACATTTATTAAGTCGAGCTGAGTTGTTACATTTTATTCTCAGAGAGCGGGCTAGGTGAGTTCTCTCTGTTTTTATATTATTAATAATGTGTTTTTTTTAGGAGTTTCATGGATAATAAAGGAATTGTTCGGATGCTGATTGAATAAGAGAGAAGATAAAAGTTGTTGAAGTTTTTTGGTTCCTCGGTGAGGGCGAGCATATAGTAATGGATGTGTTTTCTATTATACTATAGATATAGTTGCAAGATGTGCTCTCCTGAGGGTGAGGTTTTGCTCGAATAGGGGTATGGTTCGTGGTACTCATCCTATACTATGGCGCCAGGGGATGAAACCTCTCATTAAAACACTTGACTGATATATTAGCTAAATTAGATGATGGGATTCGTTAAGCTCTATAGGTCCCTGATTAAACCTGTGACTATTCTTTTCGACTTTTAGTCTATATATATAATATCTTCTATAATTAGCTTCTCTTTTAATTTTTCGTTTGCAATGGAATTTCTTTATGCACCCAAGTCTTAAGTGAGAGAACGGATCACAAAGTTATTATTTATAATATTTACTTTAATAATATATTTATTAATTTAATTTTATATAATATATTATTATATAATAAATTTTTATTAATTTTAAAAATATAAAGTTAACTTATCTAAATTAGTAGTATTATATTATTTAAAATATATATTTAATTATTATATATATTATTTTTTTTTATGTGTATATATATATTAGTTATATTTGTTTTTATTATTATTTATTATATTATTTATTTTATTAGTTATATATATATATATTAATAGTATATGTGTAATACATCAGGGGTATATATATATATATCAATATATATATATATATATATCGTAGTGTGAGCGTATATGTGTGTGTGTGGGTGTAGGTGTGTGTGGTGTGTGTGTGGTTTTATATATAATTAATATATGTGTGTATATGTGTTGTGTGTATTAGGTGTGTGTGTGCTTTTGTGTGTATGTGTCTACGTGGTTTCATATATATAATAATATATCTACATAGTTATATTATATATTTATAATGTATCTATTTTTAATGTATAAATCTATATATATAAAAAAATGTAAATATAAAAGAATTCGAACCTCACCTGCTTTAGCCTTACTTTAATTATTTTTTATTTAACTTTAAAATCACTTAATATATAATCCATTAAACTTTAATTTTATTTCCGTAAATAATTTATATATTAATTATTAATTACCGTAATAGCTAATTTAATGATATTATAAATATATAAATAGAATATATTCTTGTTGGGAGGTTTTTTTAGGAGATAAAAACAATCATTAGTCTTGTAGTCATTAGTCATTGTAATAGTCTCTTTCTATTACAGGTTTTCGGATATTCTCGGGCGTAAAATTAATGATTAGAGATTTTATTACCTAGTTTATATATCTGAATATAGTGAAATTATTTTACAGGAATATACTGTGAATAAACATGTATTAAAATTATTTATAATTTATTATTAAATATATATATTATATATATATATATATATAATATATATATATACTATTAATATATATTATATATATATATATTATAATATATATTAATATTAATTATTATATTATATATATATATATATTAATATAATATAAAAGATTGGTATAGATACTGAGCAACCGTGGTTAGGGTCTGATGCTAGGCATCACTCACCACTCTCCAGTTTCTTATTAGTGGTTGAGGTTGATATACTCAACTAAGCATCTGGTTATAACCATATCAAGTTGACACAACAGTTAGTGACATTTACCTACATATCTATTGATTTAACAATACCATATATAATTATATAAGTCTTACTTTTATGTACACTTCACTGAGGAGGGATGCGCCTTCCCCAGGTTAATAATGATATTGTTGATATGACCGGGCTTGCTGAGAACCTCTACCAACAAGGAC
>JABUQX010029764.1:47500-50000 GCA_015478945.1 Trachelipus rathkii
ATAATAATATAATAATATATAATAATATGAATATATATATGTAATAATAATAATAATAATAATATATATATATGCTGCTATATATATATATATGAAGGGTATTCTAAAAGTATCTGACATTAATATTTCGTGCGCAAACAAATGAAGCCAAGGAGACGTGGTTTGGTGCTCTTATGTAAGCGGTCCTAATGCCCATGCGTGAATGTGTTCACACCTGCAGAAGAGCTGTCCGGTCGCCACTGCAAATTCTCGATGAGTGAGGAAATGTAAGTGAGTGACGTCGGATTTTCGTTTGTGACAATATTACGGAAAATCTTTAACAGCGCTACTTCATCAGTTTTTGTGTAAGTTGGCGAATTCGGAGTGGAAACAATCCGCAAGATTCAAGAGGCATTGAGGACGAAACAATGGGCACCACACAGATAAAGGAGTGGTACAACCGTGTCAAAGATGGACGCTTATCAGTGAAGTGAGCATGTTCTGATAAGCCTCATCCTCCCCAAAATGAGATCTTCATTGACCAGTGAGAATAACCCTGATGATGTAGGATCGAATCACGATCAAAGAACTTGCAGAGGGAAGGTGGGTGTCCAGCTTAATGGATCCGTTCATTCTATTATGAATGAGGATTTGGGCTTCAGGAGAATCTCGTAGAACGTACCAAAGCTGCTAACGATTGAACAGAGGCAACAACGTTTGGAGATCGTACTAGGCATGATGGACAGCGATCCCAACTTCCCTCAACACAGTGATCACTGGCGATAGTGGTTTTATGGATTACGACCCAGAAACCAAGATGCACTCATCACAATAGAAACATTCAACATCCCGACACCAAAAAAAGCAAGGCTGGTCCGCAGCGTTGTCAAAGTGGTGCTGGCCGTCTTCTTTGACTCTAGTGGCTTGGCTCACCACGAGTACTCGCCACACGGCGCAACCATTACCAAGGAGTATTACCTAGGGGTTCTGAGTGGCCTTCGTGATGCTGTGCGACGCAATCGGCCTGATTTGTGGGGAGCGAGCGGTGGCAGCTCCATCACTATAGCGCACCCGTCCATTATTTACATATGATACAGAGTTTCCTGGCCAAACACTAACATACCTGTGCTTCGTCAGGCTAATACTTCTCCGAAATAGTTCCATGTGACGCTTCTGACTTTCTCCCAAGCTGAAAATACCCCTCAAAAGGGTCTAGTAACAGTCAAATGAAAACATTATGAGAATGCGACAGACCAGTTACGGGTCGTCCCAAATGAGGCGTTCAAAAGCTGCTTCCAACAGTGGCATAGCCGTTGGAAACGAAAGAATTACTTTTGAGAAGATTAGTCTAAACATTTGTATCTGGATACCAATATTTTTTGAACAAGGTCCGGACACCATTTGAGACACCACCTCGTATATATATATATATATATATATATATATATATATATATATATATATATATATATATATTCTTTATATATATATATATATATATAACCTTATATATAACAACTCCATATATATATATGTATATGTATATGTCTGTAAATGTATATATATATTTTTTTTTAAAAAAGATATAATATATATATATATATTATATATATATATATATATATATATATATATATATAATAACAATATATATATATATATATATATATATATATATATATATATATATATATGTATAAGGATTATCCGACGCAAATCGGAATTGTTGTTTACCGCAATCATGTTTACTGTGAGACTTAATGGACATAACAGAACTACTGCACTTATATGTATGTAGCATATGTATAATATAATAACAGCTAATATAATAATAATAATATATATATATATATATAATATATATATAACATATCTTTATATATCTTTCTATAGGTGGTGGTCCCCGACTATGGCACAGGGCTAATCATAGAACGTCCCAAGATAATAATATGCATAAAAAAAAATCAAAGAATTGTCTTTATATATTTTTTCTTGTTGTGCTTATAAAATTAAGCCTAACAGTATGATATATCCTTTCTATTATAGTAGACTCCCCCAGGTAGGCTTTTACGTCCCCCTGTTTTTTCGCTGGCTTACGAGATACCTCTAACTGGTCAACCTTATCTTGGATGCAGGGTATTTTATTATCAAATTCTGTAATGTGTAAGATCTTAGCCATAAAAGTTTTTTTTTCCTATTTGCCTTTAAGATTAACTTATTTACAACATATGATTATTATGAACTTGTTTACTATGTTTAAGGTAGCAATAATTTTATTTACTATATATATATATATATAGTATATATATATATATAAATATATATAAATATATGTATATATATATAACTATATATATAACATATATATATATAACAACATATATATATATGCTGCTATATATATATAACTGCTATATATATATATTATATATATATTCTATTTGCTTTTAAGATAAACTTATTTACAACATATGAGAGTTATTATGAACTTGTTTACTATGTTTAACGTGGTACTGATTTT